>JAUCMT010000088.1:9439446-9451292 GCA_032357475.1 Enteromius thamalakanensis
AGGACACATGGGAGGTTTGGTCACTGGCGGCAGGGGCCTGAAGCGAGCAGCTGGTGGAGGAAGATCTTCAGAGACACATGGAAGCTGTGGAAGATCTCCTTCTAGTGGCTTCAAGAAGTAAGATCTCTCTGAAGGACTGACCAGAGCTTGCAGAGGTTTGACCTTCACAAGAAGTGGAGTTGGCTTAGTGGCAGACTCCCTTTTTTTCTGTAACACATGTCCTCGATCCTTTATCTCTTTAAGGATAAGTGTCTCTTTTTCTTTCTCAGCCTTGACTTTATGAATTCCTCCCTCATTCATCTCTCTCTCCTTCACCTTTCTTTCTCTCCTTCTTCCTTTCTCTCCATACTGTAAACATCATGTTTAAAGTTTGTGAATAAAGTACATTATACGAGACAATACTATTGTCTATGTCTGAGTAAAAACTGCTTCTGGTACTTCTCAAGTTACCTGGCGGCGTCTCCTCCTGCGCTTTTTGTTTTTTCTAGTGAAGTCGAAGGCCTCGTTCTCACCCGCCTTCATCACCGACGCCTCAGGGAGTTTCTCTAGTGCCCCCCGTTCTTGTGCTGCACACTCCTGTGCTCTCTGAGGGGTCTCTTTTCTCCGCAGGAAGTGAGTAAAACGCTCAAAAAGTCGTCTAAAAACACTTGTCAACAGTGCCATTGTGGACACTGAACGCTGCAAGTGAATTCAGTATTTGTACTCAATATCTGCAGAAAGTCACGAAAGTAGCTTTCGATCTTTTCACTCCTAACACACCAACAGAAGACAAAACTCAGAACAGCAGTTTAAAGCGGTTACCGTGGAACCTTCATTATGATGTCACACCAGTGAGCGGAACATTCTTCATTTATTTATTTTTAAATTTTTAAAGTCCAGCCCCCCCATTAACTATATATTTGGTCAATTTAAGCAGGAGAGGTGCAGTATAGTATACATCAACACTAGTGACACAATATTAAATTTTGACTGTTTCCCAAACTCTCCTCCTGTCCCTGAAAATGAACAGATAATAGAAACCTGATGACTTTTAATAACAACTATAATGTATAAAGGTACTTACAGGGCAGATTGGACAGTAATTAAACATTTATTGTTATATTACATTTATTTATTTATTATTCTTGAAAACGTTACAGTTCGACTGGTTTTGGTTTGTTTTAGAGGCGTTTTGGCACTATAAGACAACCATAAAACAGTGTGCATGGAACTATCTTAAACACTATATAAGAATAGTAAATAAACAATTTAAACAACAAAGTAAACATTTTTAATGATTTTAAAGTCTCATGCTTACCGAGGATTAATTCATTTATTAATAATAAAAAAAAAACTATAATAAGATATAATGTGAAAAATACAATAAAAAAAAGTTTTCCATTTAAAAATGTATTCCTGTTATCACAAAGCGTCATTTTCAGCAGCTATTACTGCTTATACAGTATATGCTTATACAAGAAAAATGATATACATGTTGGATATATTTATTCCTCCCCTTTTTTGTCTTTGTTCATTGCAATTTTATTTATTCATTTATTTATTTTAGTAGTTAGGGCCTGGAGAAGATTGCAAATCGTGCATAAAATGTTACATGACATGAATTGTCAGGGAGTTGGGTAAAAAGTGGGACTAAATTACCAGAGTAAAAGTGGTTTATATTTTCCTTTAAATATAATTTTAAGATCACAATAAGTGTTGATAACTAATGTTAATGCTAATATTTTGGTTAAATGCATCAGTTGATTGATGTATTAAAGTAGTTGTGAACCTCGAGCTTACAGGGGCCCATGGCTACTGCTCGTGCATAGGGCCTAGATTTTGGTGCTACACCCCTGTGAATTGTTGAAAATAGTTACAAGACCAAATTAAAATCAATCATTATTTACAAGGCCGTGGAAGGGCATTTGGATGATGCTTCTCAGGAAAAGGAGGAATTGGATGGAAACATGAGGAAGCTGTTCTGTGTTGGTTCTCCTGTAGGTCCTGAAAATGAGATTCGGCACAATGTGGTGGTCCAGAAAGAGCCAAACAGCAAAAGAAAAGTGGCACTTTTTCTGTTCACCTGGAAAGAATGTAAGGCCAAGAAAAAGGAGGAGAAGAAAATACGAAAGGAGAAGGAGCGAAAAGAAAAAAAGTTGCTTCTTGAACGCTACAGAAATGATCCGAAGCTGAAGCACTTGTTGATTAACAACCACAACAACTGCTCCTCTGAATGAAGATCATTGTCCCGTCCCAATACATCCTCTTCCCCTTTACCCTGGTGTGGACAAATAAAACAACTGTACAAACTAAAAGTTAAACCATCTGTGTGTGTTTCCTGACTATTAAAACAAAGTGTGTTTAATGTTCAAATGTTTAATATGAAAACATATTTGATGTGAACAGACACAGGAAGTAAATTATTCATCTCAGATCATTATATTAAAACTTTTTTAAAAACGTTTATTCAATTGTGCTATTAATATACTTTTTTAAACAAAAAAACTGGAAAATATACGCAGCCAATCAAGTTCCTCAAGATTGCTTGAAAATACACAGGCAGGGGTGCTGAAGCAGGTTGAAAATAAACTTTGCAGGACAGTGGGTCCCCAGGAGCAGGGCTGAAGACCTCTGCTCTAAATCATTGGTCTCTCACTTTTTTATTTTTACATTATTATTGTGAGACCAAAAATAATTTATTTTGCTTTGGTTGCACAAACAGACAAAGCAAATGTTACTCAACAACTTCAGATAAACAGAACTCTTCCTTGGGAAACTGATAAATTCATTACTGCTAAGCGTCAATATCAGTGTCATAAAGTAATTCTTCCAGCATTCTGATGGACTCACACAAATCCCATCTGCACTGCAGATCAATCACTCATCCATCCCATTAGCCTCCCATAATGCCTCTCTTCCACTTGAATAGCTGTTTACTGGAGGGAGGGATTGATTTTGCTTCCAAAGCTGCTTTTTTCAGAAACTGAAATTGATATTAAATTGCCCATCATTTATTTAATGACATTTTAAATAACTAAATGTTCTTTAATAAAAGCACACATTTTTATATATCATGCAATTGTCAATTATGAACCCATTTTTATGTATTTACATACAGTAAAGTTACCCTGCAGCCTCATTGGAAATTATAATGATAACTGCATTATTGATAACAAGTAACTGTCTAAAATTTCTAATAATAAAAAAAAACATAATGATAACTATAAAGATGATCATAATGATAATCATATTACCGTCCACAACAACATAGTTTGGTTTTCTGATTTGAGCTCTTTAAAGTATGATTGTATGTATGAATTATTATTTTTGCTTCCACACCATACGGACACATTGATACATCAATTACCCATAAATATAACTACACACACACAGATGTATGTGTCCGAGTGTCTGTGTTTTAAAGAAAAATAAATATATATATAGAAATAATACGCAAGACAGAATTTGACGTCAAGAAGCAACGCAGCTATTCACTTTGTGTATTAATATTGACTGGATCAATAGTGTCAAAGTATTCAAAGCACTTACATAACTCATGCTCTGCAAATATATACACCTTTGGCATACCTACTAGTGTATGTCAGAAGGTCTGTTGTGTGTGTGTGTGTGTGCGCGCGCTATATTTCTTTCAATGTGTGTTTTTAAAAATGTGTATTGTTGTAATTACAGTTTAACATTGAGGTGTTTTATATCAAGCCAATTTCAGTGGCCACAGTTCTGTGTTTGTGAAATATGGTTATGTAGAAAACCGCAGATGTCCGCGTGTGGTTTTTCAGTAACTTACAGATGCAGAGATGCTGTGTGAGTTGTGTGCCATCTGCAGGTTCTGGGTCCTCCATCAGTTTAGATTAATTGAGATTTGGCGGATGGACTCGCACTTCCACTGGAGAACTGTGATAAGTCCAATAATATGGGTGTCCGCATTGTTTGTGTTTACGCCACTGCCTGTCACTACGGTTGGAAAAGTTCAATAAAGGCGGCAGCGAAGTCGCGTGAGACTAACGTTAGAATTTTCTGTCAGCTGTTTATAATTAGAATCAACGAATCTTTTTAATCGGTTCTTTTCAATGAATCGGTCATACGCGTCTGCAAGTAAGTTCGAATCGATTTGAGATTCAGTCTGAATGATTCGGACAGGTTCGGAGCGATTTCCTGTTTAGAAAATCTCTAAAACACACGTCTGCGAAAGAAAAATGCTTCCAAGCGTTTACCTGCAGTGCATACAGTGTACATGAAATACAGAATCAAACAAAAATGAAAAAATAGCATATGCTAGTCAAGTTTCCTGTCCTATTCCAGCAAGGGACCAGCATAAACCAGCAAAACGCATTTTTCTACATTTTTTTCTTTTTAATATAAAATAGTCACCCAAAAAATGTTCATTGGAGCAAAAAGTGTTAAAATCAATCCTACTATAGCCTACAGGCACATCCACAAGCCTAATGTTGGTGTATCAACCCTTTGTATGTATCACTAACTTATTTGGATCGTTTCTTGAGGAGTATGGTGTAAACACTCTTATTGCCTTATTCTTAAATTCTATTGCTTTTGTGGGTACACTTTAAGATAAAATTCCCAGTATCAAACCATTAACTATGGCTTTTGCTTCAATAAACTGCTGCTTATTAAAAGTTTAAGTATTGGTGGTTAGGGTTAAGCATGTAAAATATGCTCATGCAAGTTATTAAAGATTAGAAGAAATTGTCTGCTATTCAATTTAATAAAAATCCCAAAATTTCTTCTTCTTGAAGAAAGATGAAATATCAGTCTGACTCCACATAATTTAGCAAATTCAAAACAATTCATCTTTATTCAAATACAAAATTACAAAGCTTTTTTTTTTTTTCCCTGCGGAAATAAACAGCATGAGAGACAAACAGTGCCTAGGGCTGAATGTCATATCCAAGCGGATCCAGCCCTTTATCCAGCAGGAGTAGAGAGGATTCCCTCATCTTCTGAAGAAACTTCTGTAGCTCGTCTTTAGAGAAAACCTGGCAAAATGAAAGACAGGTCAGATGATCCAACGTTAAAACATCATATTTAACACGACCACTTATGTTATCTTATGATCACTTCCGATAGCAAATTTAGACAATAAAAAAAAAACAACTTTTAACTTATGGTTTGTTAGGATAGGACAATATTTGGCTGAGATACAACTATTTGACAACCTAGAATCTGAGGGTGCAACAAAATATTGAGAAAAATCACCCTTAGAAGTTGTCCAAATGAAGTTCTTAGCTATGCATATTAATAATCAAAAACAAAAACATTTTTTTCAGATATATATCCTTTAGGAAATTTACAAAATATCTTCATGGAACATGATCTCCACTTAATAACCTAATGATTTTTGGCATAGAAGGTCAAACAAATCAAGAATTTTGACCCATGCAATGTATTTTTGGCTATTGCTATGAATATACCGGGGGTACTCATTTTGTGCTTCGGGGTCACATATTTACAGTCACTTTCTAAAGGGCTCTGACATCACACCTCATAGAGTCGATGTTGGTCAGACGCGATGACGTCAGCCAGACGCAGACTCTCCTGGTGGCGCTCAGTGCGCTGCAGTACAGTTAGCAGGAGGAAAGACATCATGGGCAGACACAAACGCCGCAGCAGAGCCATCTGATGAGTGCGCTCAGAGTCTTCCTCAGTGTCCTGCCAAAAAACACACATACACAGTGAATCTAGAACATCCTACATTACATTTAAATGAGTACAATTATTTGTGTGGCAAACCGTTAAAATAACTAAAGAACTTATTCACCTCTCTGACATCCACCATCCAGCCTCCATCTACAAACAGCAGCACATTATATATCCTCTCCTTCACATCCTCTGTGAGCGCTCCCAGACGGCCCTGCCAGTTCTCATACTCCATCTGGAGGAATTGACAAAGAAAAGCCATTAAAGATAAAAGCTAGCAGTGTTCACCACAGAGTAGTCGTCTGCACTTTTGAGAACAGTCTGTTCTAACCTTATACTCTGCTTCTTTCATCTCATGGGCCACCTTCTCTGTAAACTTGGCTTGAGCGGGAGCTGTGGGTTTCAACGGAGGACAGTTCATGTGCTTGAACCACTCATTAAATGCTTCGTGAGCTTCCTGTGGGGGGTGGGAGAACACAGAGTAAGATCATCTCAATTTAACTACATTCAATACAGTGACAAATAATTCATTGAAGACGCAGGTCCTTACCAGATAGGCGCGGATGCACAGATGCTCACGAATAGCATTCGCATCCTCTGCGGGAAGGGGCGTGTCCATGCCCTGCTCCTCCCACTGGCGGCAGATTTCCCGCATGGAATCTTCTGGCACTTTGGAGAAGACCATCTTAGCAGCGTCATGCTTCTTAGATGCTACGTCGAAAGAAGAACACTAGATATGAATAAACTAAACAGCAATGCTATTAATCTATGCTAACTGACCTAATGAATACACTTAACTGTAAATCCGTTTACAATTTAAATGGTATAAACGACTATGTTTTGGAAAATGCATTTTTTAAAATTAAATTCAGAAAAATTAAAACTATTAGTAAAAAGATCCCCCCATGTACGAATAATCTTGAAGACAAAGTATTTTATGTTTATGTTTTATTATGGTATTCTGATTTCAATTGATGATTAGATTTTTTTTGCACATTTTACCACATCCAAATGATGACAGAAAAAAAAAAGTAGAATAATAATAAAAAAAAAATTAAAATGATTAATTACAGCTCTGTTACGTCTTAATTAGTGTTGTCAAACGATAAATCCAAATCTAAAATAAAAGTTTATTTGCATAATATATGTCTGTGTACTATGTATTTCTATTATGTATATTTTGAAAATATTTGCATTTTACACACACACACAAACACACATATATATATACATACATACAAATCACATATATATTTGTATACTTCAGAAAAATATGTATATATATACATATATACACACACACACACACACACACACACACACACACATATATACACGCATACATACATACATATAATATATAAAGACTACATATTTTTCTAAAGTAGATACAAATATATATGTGATTGTATTTATATATACACACATACTAAATATACACAGTGCACACATATATTACACAAACAAAAACTTATTTTGGATATGATTAATCGCTATTAATCATTTGACAGCACTAATACATTCTGGTAATTTTATATGCCTTCACTAATTGTAACATAATAATTTAGTTGCAAAAGTCTCACCTAAGAACTTTCTCATGATGGCATTGCTCTGTTTAAGGGCTTCTGCTCGCTGAGTGGGATCAAACACCAGCCAGTCAATGACATCAATCTTCTGCTGATCCTCCTGTTTGAACAGATAAAGAGTGTTGTGTGAACTCTATTGCTGATTGGATTTAGAGCTTTAAATTAGCAGTTGATTTTTTTACCACTGTAGTTGCTGTATCTAGTGCAGGGGTCAGGTCATGGTGGGCAAACTCATCTGTGTCTCTCTCTCTGATGGTCTCTACTACTGTTTTTGTGATTGCTGCTACGTCCAAACCTAAACGTCACAAAAACTATGTAATAAGTGCGTAATAACAACGTAATAAACATTTCATGTCCGCACAGTTATTATTGAAAAATAAAACTCTGTACAAGACCCTTTGACCTCACCTGCTTGTGTTGCCAGCTCCAGACAATGTTTGCGCTGCTCAGTCTCAGTGACTTCCTCCAGGAACTGAGCGTATTGTGACACGGCCATGTCAGCAGAAAGGTGACTGACGTAAAACGCAATGAGATCCACCTGTTTTTCCTTTACTAACAGTGAGATGTAGGCCTTCAGGACATCTACACACACCTCCTCCTAACAAACACAGACCAGAGTGTTCAGTCTGCATCATTTTAATATATGTTCTTTCTGTGTCAGCTTTAAAATATGATCTACAAATAAAAAGGGTATATAAGTTACATACCTTGAGCTGCATGCCCAAACTGCGATAAAACAACACTAGATGTGACATGAAGCGCAACAGATGAGCCGGCAAAGCTGTGCTTCTTCCCATCCAATCACTGAAGTCCTCCAGAAGACCTTTTAACACAAGTTAAACATTAATCTTAAAAAGAAAAACATTTCGAATAAAAAAACTGATCCAATCTTGAAGCATACCATCAAGATCTCCAAGAATAACAAACTTCTGAATCAAATGGTAATGTTCCTTGGTTGCATCCAGAACCTTCTGTTAACGCAACGTGTGAAAAGATCAGGAAATAAACATTTCCATCAATTCAGTCTTTTAAAAAGAAAACCTCATTCATCCACTCTTACTTTGGATTCTGTTGCTTGAAGCTCTTCGAAGACTTTCTCCAATGTCCAACTAAAAAAAGGCCACATGATGAAATTGATCACTTACTAGAAAAGGACATGAAGACCACATATAAGATGGAATTTAGAGGATGTTTATAGTCATACTTGGTCTCTAGGAATTCTCTGGGCAGCTCCTCCAGCTCTTCACTGCCCAGACCAGAAGAACAGATTTCCTGCTCTACCAGAGTGTCCACCATCACCCGGAAATACGCCCACACCGTGTCCTCCCACGACTCGCACACTGGTAGCAGCTGCAGGAATAGAGGACGAATAATGACTAAAAATAAGAGGAAAGAAAGAAAAACAATGTGTAAAAGCAGCTAGGTGACCTTACCTGTTTGAGGTTTCCACTTAGTGCAGCATAGATAGCTCTTTCATATTTGTTGAACTGCTCCTGAAACAGCAAAACAAAGCAGAATCTTTCAAAATGAAAAAAAAAAAAAAAAAAAAAAAAACCTCATTCACAGAAGCTGGGTTAAGCACCCACATTTCAAATCATTTAATAATTCAATTATTTTTTTAAATTTCAAGACTTCATGTTACCCAGAACAAGGTATAGTTATAAAGGTTATATATCATGTATAAAAAGCTAGAAAACAGTGCATTATACATTTTTTTGGTGACAACACCAGGTTTGAGAAACACTGCCCTATATACACATTTATTAGTTATTTTCCCCAAATTTACCAATAATCTAGTTTCCTCACCTCCTCTGCCATTCTCCAACAGCAAACCTTCCACACACTTCGATGCGGATTCCCCTCCACTGCTTGAAGCTCTCCATCTCCTAAACACACACACAACTGGATTTAAAGCATCTACACTCACTTTTAAAAATTGAGTATTAATAACAAGTGACTATAGTTAAATAACTAACATGAGAGTTTAAAAATAAGGGCTAAATATTCTCATAACTGTTTAACTGTATAACTGTATAAATTTGTGGACCATAAGTTCAATTAATGAATCACACTATAGTTACAACATGGATTGAGACATGTAGTCACATTTTAACCTTTATAATACTTGAAAATTGTATTCTGCCATTATTCATTCACTCTCGTCATTCTAAACCCATACAAACCTCCTTGGTATATATATATATATATATATACACACACATATGCCTCTTCAGGAACACACCACTCAGTCATACAGATTATGTTTTGGAAGTAACTGGTTTAATTAAAAAAAATATCAAAACATATCAAATATGAGTCTAATAGAAAACGAGGGTGAATAAATGATAACAGAACTTTCATCTCTTTAAAATAAAGAAGTGATATTAATGTATTTAGTATGTGCGTGTGTTGACCTCCGTTGATGTTGGGGTCATGATACAGTTTCCAGCCTTCCAGAGTGGCAGCACGCCAGGCCTGACCACAGCGCTTACACAGCCTCTGAGCCTACACAAAAACACAGAGTAGCAAAGACAGACAGTGACATTTTCAGTACTCAGTTCCATGCTTCTAAAGAAAAAAAATGATCAAAGTGCTTAGATTTGTCAAACAGAACCTGGAGTAACATGAGAGTTTTTAGCTTGCTACCTGTAAAAACTCATTGTTTTGGTTTTGGTTACAAACATTACAATTAAGTGTTTTGTAGTGTTACAATACTCTAAACCACCCATCCCTTTTAACAAACCCTCACCTCATCAGTCATCCCAGCTCGTATGAGGTTGAAGAGGTTTTTGAGCAGGCGAGCGTCATCCTCTCTGTCCAGGTCTGCCAGTGGTCTCTTCTGTCTGATGGGAGCGTCGGGATCCAGTTCTGTGACCAGTGGTCTGCTGAAACCACCGCTGGACTGATTTCTTCTCAGCTTCAGGGTGTGGAGTGTGTTCTCCCTAAACACAAACAATCCATCATAAAAGATCTACCTACATTCCAACCTGACTTCAGAAATGTTCAATAAGCAGTGATATCACTCACCAATACACTGATTTGGCGTAGTATTCAATGTTATCAGAGAAGTCTCCTATCTCATCTTTGGCGATACTCTCCAACCAATCCACCACCAGCTAAATACAACACACACACAAACACACACACTGAGCAAAGTGTTTTTTCCATGAGGCAACGAGAAAGATGGGTGTAAATGGATGCATGAGTACCTGGCTCTGTCGCACCATGTTACCCTTCTGGAAGAACTGCTCCATTACTGTCTTCTCACTCTCAGTGGGCATCTCCAGAGAAAATACAACCGCAAGTTCATAGGCAGTGGCTCCAAAAAATTTAACTCTTAAGTCACTATTAAAGTATGAATGTCACAGCAATGAACACAAAATATCTTACCAAGTGGCAATGGCATGCTGTCACTTTGTTTTTTACATTTTAGCATAGTATATCTACTGTTCTATCATATAATACCTAACAGGCTAAATTTTGTGAATTTTTCTGTTTGAACAGTGTCCTACTTAGGGTGTGCGATACTGACAAAAAGAACCTCTCTGTATTTTCTGGGATTTTATTGATAACGATAACTAGATGATATTTTGCTGTGTGTTACTGTGTTCCAATAATTGTATATATTCTGTATTATAGTCTGTTCACGCGGATATAAATCCTTATTTCCAATAAGTTAAAAATTGATACATACTATTTATGAGCATTTTACCTTTATAAAGCATGCATTATCTTCTGTATCAAATTCGCCAGCGAATTGGACTTAGAATTTAAACAGAATTTGAGCTGTTACCGAGCAAACAAAATCAGTATCCACAAAATCCATCTTTGAAAGGCAGAGGAAACAGAAGCTGCATCTGAAATGGCATTTAAACGTATTTACATAATGTTTAATGCACGGCATGAGTGCATTTAACCTGCAATTCCAAATGTAGGAATAATGTTTTTATATATTAAAACATAAAATGTTTTGAAATTATTTACATAAATGTCAAACTAAAGCTGCTGGTAGGTGGAAGCAAGTCCCTATTAACAGGTAACAAGTAAAAAAAGTTGCAATTAAACTGAATCATTTAAACAGTTGATTTATTCATGCTTCTGGAATTGTTTTGGTTGTCAAAATACTCACTAGTTCACTAGTCTAGGCTTCAAGTAATGAGTGCCCTCTGTAGGGGTGTTGCAAATGTTTTTTGCAAAATACTTGATAGTGTCAAATCGCACATAGTTAACACAATAACTGCAATATTAGCGCAGACGACTTGCATCCTAATTGTGAGATCATAAGGTTGGACAATGCAATGACATTCATGTTTTCAGTACAATGTAACACAAATCCACTTACAGTTATATCCATCATGATGTCTTCCTCTAAAACAGTATGGATTCTGTCTCTGTATTTGAGAAAATTATAACAATATTTAAGAAAGTAAACAGCAGTAGTGTTGCTTAATACTTCTAAGTAAACTGTGATACAATCTTTTTTAAGATTTAATAATGAAGAGAGACTTAAAACAACACTTAGTTCAAATAGAAATTAGTGCTGTCAAATGATTAATCGCGATTAATCGCATCCAAAATAAAAGTTTTTCTTTACATAATATATTTGTA
>JAUCMT010000088.1:9451392-9475944 GCA_032357475.1 Enteromius thamalakanensis
ATTTTAGAGTGCGAAGAGCGCGAAGGCTACACTTATGCATCCTTTCCTGTGTATGGGATATTTTTCGAACGAAGGACCTTGGTTGAAATTCCGAGGATCCTCGATATTGGAACAGTCCTTTGACGGATGTCGATGACATAGCATCCTCAAAATTCTGGCTTCCGAGGATCCTTCCTTGACATTGAGAAACGCCCCCAGTCTGCCCCCAGCCAGAAGTAGTTCTCGCCCGACTGTCTCTCACCAGGGGGAGCCCTAGATCTGGGCAGAGGAACGGGTACCCCGCCCCTTTGCAGGTAGTGGAGTCTGGTCTGTAGCTCTGCGATGGGCACCTTCCCACAATGAGAACATGACTCATCCACGAAAGCCACCTCAGCATGCTTCAAGCCCAGGCATGAGAGGCAGCGATCGTGACCATCACCCGGCGCCAGTTAACGACCGCATCCAAAAACGCATGGGTGAAAGGGCCTTTTTATCAAGATGCGTCTTTAAAAAGACTTTCCACCTGTGAGCTACTCTTTTTTAGAAAAGTTATTTTAGTTGTGCCCACTCGGCTCCGAAGTGAAAAGCTTAATATGCACTGCACCAGCTGCTCATTAATACTCACTCTGTGATCTGCTGCAGCTGGATGCAATCAGTGCATGCCAATGTTCATTGTTTTAATGTTTTAATACACTTAATGTGGATTTTGTCAGTCATAAATTTCGGTGGAAATTTCGTTGGTCATATCCGGCGTGTATTGGAGTAACCGACTGAAATGGAACAGCAATTTTTGGTCAAGAAAGTGTTACATTTTTTATTAATCATAAATAATCATAATAAATAATGAATAAATTTGTATGGATGTACCATGTAATTACCCTGATATTACACAGTAGCTGCCAGTTAGTTGTGCTGCACCAACTCCACCAGCTCAAGATCCGACTCCTCCCACTTTACTTATCCATAAACCTACACGTTTCCACCACCTGCATCACCCCCTGTATCAATTACAATTATACATATTGTTGTTACAAAATGTAGTTATATAATTACTATTACATCAGTATTTAGTGTGGTAGGAATAGTTCACCCAAAACATTTTGCCATAATCTACACCGTGGCTGACTTCTGACTCGACTTCTGACATAAGCTGAGGAAAAAAATAACAACAAAATATATTAACACAATATGCAATGGTACTTTTTTTTTCCCAATGCAAAATTGCAGCTGATTTTACACTCAGTGACTTTCAGACATTCATGCATTTTTAGTATATGGAAAAAAGCAACTCTGACTACATATCCATTTAATTAAAATGGCACATTGCATCTCGCTTTGAATGCGAGTGGTGCTTCGTGACAATAGCTTTGAGTTTCTCGTCTGCATGTCATGCATCTGTGCTCTCTAAAACACATTCGTGAACAGGTGTGCACAGAGACACACCGTGACCACGGCGGGTTTATTTATTTTCGTCATATGACTCCCTGCAGCTTCCATTATTTGCTAAACTGTAACACTTGACTGCTTGCGGCTCAGCAAAAGGAAAGTCTCTCTCTCAATCTCCCAGTCTCTCTCTTCTTCTCAGCCGAGCTGGAAAGCTCTCCTGCAGAGGCACAGGATTACACCCACATGTGCTCCTTCCCTGTCATGGTTGTAAACATATTGGACCACCACCATGCACACGCCGGCGAAAATCCATGTCTCCTACTGCTTTTAGCTGACTGACAGCGGCCCAATTAGAGAAGCCCGCTGTCTCCCCTATAAAGCACAGAGACATGCCTGAGTCAGAGTCTTCCCCACCTCTGCTGGATACTGCATGCAGATCTCTCCCCCTAATATCTAAATATAGTCCAAACCAAAGAAAAAGAGTGCCGGAACTGACATGAGAGAGGTGCTGAGGTGGAAACGGGTGTGCTGAGAGCATTAAGTTAGTTTTCATGGCTGAGTGATCTTGACTAGTTACAAAATATCATTTCATATTAAATAAGCCTCAAAATATCTGGTCCTGTCAGACGGTACACCACTGGCCATGGATGAATTCTGCCTCACAACAACCCATGCAGGAACATTTCAGGATAAATGCAATCATTGGCACTGCTGACATAATGTTAATAACCACAAAAACATAATGTCAAAGTTTTAAAATTATAAAAATAAAGGACTTGATATGTAGACACGATTAACCAGTAAAAATGTGTCAACAAAGTAGAGATTTTGCTGTGCTGTTGCTTTGCTAAATGGTCACAAAAAAGCATACTGCATGCATTTTTAAGCATTGCAGTATAAAATAAAAAAACAAAAAAACAAGTAAGACTGTGCTTATAGAGCACGGGTGTATTGAACCGGGTTATTTTTGCTGCTTTATAAGACTTAAATGGTTAAATGCACAAAATTGCCTGTGCCAGAATGCTGAAAAAGAAAACGCATGTGCAATAGTAAATTGGATCCGGGCAGCTCTTAAAGTGACAGCAGGAGAGAACAAAGAAAAATCACACACACTTTATATTTTCCTTATTTTGCAAAAGCACATACTTACACCTAACAGATTTGAATGGTATATAACACTTAAGTCAACAGAGTATTATAAGTGTGTTTTGCACTGATAAGATAAAAAAGACCTCGATCACACAGCACGCACATCCCCGTCCTCGGAGAGTTAATACTCGTGCTGTCTGTCATTCATGTTAATCAAACCTCAAAACAGAGAAAATCTTGCTCGGATGCTGTTGGTTGAGCCTGGAATATTACTTGAAGTGTGGTAAAATCACTGTAACACACAACCTCCTGCGCTGTGCTTTGTGAGCCTGTCACTTTTGCAGTACAACATGCAAACCCATAAAAAACCCTATTTGTCCCTCAAAAAGGATGATCATTTGTCACTGGCAGCAGTTGGAAAACATTTGTAAGTTGCAAAAGCTGAGCCATGCCTACTTGAACAATTATTTGCCAGCTATACCATCCCTCACATCAGGGAATACGGCTTCTCAATCAATCACACTTTGGATAGGTGCTATATGGTCCGTTTTACTGGCATCCACTTGCTGGTGGGGTTTGTACATTATTTTGGAGTCAGGTACCTCCATGACAGTTTCATGTCTACAGAGTGGGAGATTCAGAGCCTGTGCGGTCACGTTGAATTAGAATCGATGACAGATGACACAAAGACAGATGTTAGTGCATCAGACATACATCTTGGCGCTGACTTGCTGTTGAGCTGTCTATAAATCTACCTTAGGTTGCTGATGACCACACATGAAACACTTTAATGGTCATGTGTGGGTTTTGTATTCACACGCATAAAGAGATGAAACGCATTCTATATGTAGAATGGTCGCCATAACATTGAAAGGAAGCAGTGGACTAAGATTGTGGAAAGCCTCTCATGCTCTCATAAGGTCTCTGTTGTAAAACAGCCAGCTTGTTGTCTACTGTCCACATCGGCAGTTCCATTTAAAAACACATGTTTAGCATTCTAATTGAAGTCTGATGGAATAAGTAACTGTTTTGTAACACAGGCAGCAGCTCAGAGCAGCACATGAATAGAACCCCTCAAAGGGAAATATTAGTCACAAGAGTGTAATGTTGCTACGGTAATAGTAAAAAAAAAAAAAAAATAGAATGAAATCCATATAGTACATACAAATCGATCTTAGGAACAACATTTCAGATGCTTTGTCTGTTATCTTGGAAGAAAAATTACGAGGAGCACTTTGACATTGAATATTTGTATTGAATTCTCCTGGAAATATGCAACATTACCTTTTGAATAGACACTTACACACTTATACTGAAGGGTGTATCATATTTAGAGCTAAAGCAAAAAAGTGTTATTGTGCTTTCAGGAGCAGGTTTTATCAATAACTTACCTCATGTCAACCCAAACTAAATTGTATTTTAATAAACACACATTATAAAACTTGTGCCTCAGAGATTTTTATACTTCCATAGAAAGTTAATTCCACCAAAATGTTAAAATTTCAAACCCATATACATAGAGCACATCAAACACGGTAAGCAACCGTATGCTTGACGCTATTACATTTTAGGCCAATTTACTTTCCGTGAAGGGGCAACGATTTCTAGAGATTATTTTATATATATACGTATATATATATATATATAAATTATAAATATTGTATATATATCAATTATATATAAATTAATCTTTGTAAAACGAAACACTCATGGATTTGGCAAGGCACGATGGCGATAAATTTGAGGATCTAACCACTACACAAATAACTAATAATCAAAATCAGCAACTGAAGAAAATAAAATCAGCCAAGAAGAAAATAATCCTTAATCAATAACTGCATTATTTGTTCATGCCGCAATGCATGCTGGGAGATCACAAACGCTTAGCACAACCTGAAATTGTTCAGACTGTGTAACCGTGTTTGGCTAGTTGGTGTAATATTGCAGTGATTTAGTGAGTTAGTGAGTTATCACAAATTATAGTGGCTGTGACTCACACTGTAAGCTGAATAAAATGTCACTTCTTTCTTTAACAGTGTAATCATGCTGCAGACTATACACTGTAGTTGCGTCAGAAGCGAGTCAATGATGTCTTCAAATATTGCCTCCATAGACAGCTCAGTGGTTATAGAACCAAGCCATTATCTCAGTATAGCACACAATGAGTGAATGTGTGTGTGTGTGTGTGTGTGTGATAACACACATCAGATGTCTGTCAGAGAGGTGTGGGGTCCAGCAGAGAGTGGGTCATTGGATGAGTGGAGTTCAGCTGTGGCTATGATTGAGAGTGGCCATCGGGGACTGTCACCGTGTTGATCAAACTGTACAGAATGAAGAAAGCCTGACGGACCTGTCAACTCTCAGCTCTAACTGAGAACTGAGGGATTATGGGAGGAGTAATGATACCTTGATGTATTTTTCAATCTCTTTATAGTGCAGCTGCCGTACTTTCCTGAGTGCACAGGGCTCAGCAAATCAAAGTAAACGCTTTGAACCATGTGACTGTTTCATTTAAATGTCAATAATCAAATGGAATGTTCAATCAGTTGAAGACATACACATTTTTTTTTTTTCAAAGTTGTCTGATTTTATTTTTCCATATATGTTTTATGATTTAAATTTGTTCTCAAAACCAATAGATTTCATAAAAACATATTGTTGTTTATTATTTTGAACTGAAGAAATTGCTCTGGATTTATCATGTAATTACTCTGATGTTACACAGCAGCGGGCAGTGCATTAGGCTTTGCATATAAATTGTGGTTGGTGTCCAGAATCTTACACTTTATATGAAGTGTGCAGTTCCTGAGGGGCTACCATGTATATACACTGGTATTACAGAGGTGCACCCACTCCACCAACTCCACCCACTTTACATGTCCCTAAACTTACCCAACTACACCCCCTGAACACCCCCTGTTTCAGTTACTCTTATACATACTGCTGTTACTAAATGTAGCTGTGATGCCTGTTACATGACTGATAAGTGAAGTGAAAAAACTGTTGTTACCAATGTCCTGTACAGAATTATTACAGCTGTAGATACTATGTTGCAATGTGTACTTACACTGTAGTTACATACTAGATCCACATCTAGTTACTATGGAAGTACACAGGTATTAGGGACACTTGATATAAAGTGGGACCATTTTTTACAGTAGCATTTTCACAATTGGATTTTTTATTGTATGTTTATACTATTTCTTACCACATATTTACACACCAGTGTTGCCAGACGTACAATAATTAGAGTATTTGTACGATAATTTAGATCTCTGTACGATGTATGATTAATAATGAAAAAATCCCACAATGTACGATTGATTGATCACTGTCTTGTGAAATTTCGTAGAAAGAAACAAATGTGAAAGAAACATTGGTCAGTTTAATCATAGGGCTTCTAATTTAGCTGAGGATTGTATGCCTACCATGCCCTGCTTTAAAGCAGCACTGTGCCTCTCTAGCCATTAATAAACCAAATTGCACGCATCCCGTAGAAGAACATTGTCACCGGAGATATTTCACACAGGTATGTGTTTCTCTTTACAGTGCTTGAATAGAAGCACTTATATTAATTGCACTGTAGTGATTCGGGATAGATAAAACAGTCCCTTTGGAAAATGAAAGTACTCGCTCATTATACATTTAGCTAATTTTGAACATGGAAAAGTTACATAGTGCTGCTTTAAGCCAAGGAGCACTATGTTGCAGTCCATGGCAGCATCAAATTTGGCAACACTGACACACACTTTTACTTTTACACACTTATTTTCTCTTATTTGCACACTTGAATCCTTAGCTACCTGAACTAACATTTTAAGTTAATGGTTATCAAAAAATGCAAAATGAAAACAAAGTCAAGTCACCTTAATTTATATAGCACTTTTAACAATATAGATCAAATTGTCAAAGCAGCTTTACAATATCAAATAGGAAAATAGAGTGTCAATAATGCAAAAGGAAAATAGTCACTGAGTTTAGTGATGTCATTATACAACTCACTTCACTTTAAATAATATCTGTGCAATCAAGTGAATGATATTGCTGGAAATAAAACAAAACATTTATTTGTTTGCTAATAAAAGCATATTGAGTGTCTTCATCCATTTTAGGATGAAGTATTAAACATACAGAATAAACACGATTCAATGATCAGCATTATTTATTTAAATATACACACATAAATATGACCTCTGTAACACATCACTTGTTTTCTCCTCTGAAGTGACTAGGGTCCTGCTAGGTTTGGCAGTGTGAGGCAATGATCTGTAAGTGTAACAGATGAAAGGACCAGCACTCATGTGCACATTAACCTTTGGACTGCTGTTCCACTCACTGCACACTGTACTCGTAAACCAGGGTTCTTCTTCTGAGAACAAAGCATTGAAACACTGGCCCCCCAGAAATGCTGTGAGGAATGAAAGACCACGTACAGAGGTGGATTTATAGACAACCTGTAAAGAATCAGAAGGATAACTATTTAAATATGAATGAAAGTATGCTCTTAAAGAAAAATGCATTACTCGAGAGCTACTCAAGACATTAAAATACATATTATGCCCACTGATCTATGTAGAGAACTGGATAGCTCATGACCTCATAGAAGTGAAGCCACCGCGCTGCCATATTGCTATTCCCTAGTATTCTCAAACATTCTATTGAATGAATAGGAAATAATACGACTTTAATGCGAAAGCATCACCTTACAAGTCAACGTTTTCATTTCTGACTCATCCCTCCACGGAAATAGGATGTCGCTGGTCTTAGGTAATAGCAGGTCGCAGTAATGCATTAATTTAATTTATTCTTCACCCTTTAAATGAAGAAAGAAGAAGAAGAAACTCCACCACAGGAACTGAATGTCCTTTAATTAAGCCGGGCCGTACCCCACAGACAAGTGATAGATGTTTTTAGTGAGGCTGCACGATAAATCCTGTGTGATTGTTATGCAAATATCATCAGTAACGTAAAGCCCGATCTGCGATTAGCATTAAAGGAACACTCCACTTTTTTTTGAAAATAGGCTCATTTTCCAACATCCCTAGAGTAATACAGATGTGTTTTACCGTTTTCTAATCCATTCAGCCGATCGCCAGGTCTGGTGGTCCCAATTAGCATAGCTTAGCATAAATCATTGAATCCGATTAGACCAGCTAGCGTTGAACTATAAAATGACTAAAGAGTTTCGATATTTTTAAATTTATTAAAACTTATTTAAAACTTGACTCTTCTAGGAACTAGTCATATCAGCCTAGAAAATCACAACTTTGCATTTTCCGCCAGTCTTAGTACAAAATGCGACTACAGAAGAGTCAAGTTTTAAAAATGTAGAAACTCTTTAGTCATTTTATAGCGCGACGCTAGCTGGTCTAATCGGATTCAATGATTTATGCTAAGCTATGCAAATTTTGGGACAACCAGTCCCGGCGATCGGCTGAATGGATTCGAAAACGGTAAAACACATCTGAATTACTCTAGGGATGTTGGAAAATAAGCCTATTTCAGAAAAAAAATGGAGTGTTCCTTTAAATCTTGATCAGCTGTTTTCAAATGGAGCACCAGTTAAAACACAGAGCCTGATCAGTGAATCATTGGGGTAGCTTGTCAGTGAACTGTGTATTAACTGCCGATTTACCGCTAATCGAGACACGCATGAATATATCGATCTCTACATATAATGATATATAACTCTTAGTTTAAATCACATGATTCTGAAATTCACAGTCTGTCTATGAACTACTAGGCATATACCTTATCTTGACAGAGAGCCTCATACTCCTCTAAAAGATCGAAGACATCTGTGGACGCATGACGTAAATATGACTGCAGGAAATCAGGAAACAAACTAAGAGAAGCTGGGAGAAGAAAAAAAAAGCAAGAGTGTGAAATCAGGAATCATGTAAACCAGTCACTTTATTTGTGGTGATGATGATTATTTACCAGCCTCTCCCGGATCATCTTCCTTTAGCATGAGAGCGCTCATGCTGACATCCTCAGTGAAGCTGGCGTCCACCAGCCCAGACAGAGGAGACGGGTAAAGACTGTTTGTCCAATCACTGTCATCCAAGTTCTGAAGTGTCAACAAACAAAAACCCCAGGCAAAACCGTTACAGCTGTCATCAAACAAGAGTCAGGGTGACTAAAGGATAAATCATACAAATGTAGGTCTCTCACCATGCTCAGACTGCCTTTAGCACGAGGTGTGTTAACAAAACGAGGAGTTCTGCTTCCTGTCCCGAGGATGGCCGACACATCTGGGTTCCTGAGTGCACTTCTTGGGGTGACTGTACATAATAAACAGTCAAACAAAACACCAGAACTGTGACATATTATACCCCAAAAATTATTCATATAGTGTACTACAAATAAAACTTTGGGGCTAAAAATGATGGAGTTCTTGTCATATGTTATGAAACCATAGCAAATAAACTTGAGAAATGTTGAAGCCGTCTGAATCAACTCCGTTTTGAATGTATACCAGTACAGACCACTCTGTAAAACAGTACTAAAGGATTCAGGCAGTACATTCATTGAAAAGTTGTAAATGTTTTTGTTTACATAACGTATTCGTGTGTACTACATTCAGTATATATTATGAAAACCATTTCCATGTAACATATTGTATTATATTATATATAAATATGTTTACTTACAAGTTTGTTTGAGGAGAGATCCAGGTGTTTGGCGCAGAAGTGGTCTAGCAGGGGTAGTGCTGGCGCCATGAGTTTCATCCTGTGACAGTGGGACTTAACACACAATAAAGGAAAAAAACTACTTCCTACATGTTTATAACAGTTTCAGCACAGATATACACTGCCAGATGAGAAAAAAAACAGACCTTGACTGACTTTATCAACACTAATGTCTTCTGTAGAGCAGCTTTTCGTTTTATAATCACTAACCTTCAAAATATTAACACTCACTGAACTGAAATAAGCCTTAAGCTAAATAATGCCATTATTATGTAGAGCTGCTTATTGCTAAAATTGAAGTTCTTACTAGATGGATGCATTTCGTACCACTGACGATGTTATTTTTGCTGCTTTGAAACTATCTGCATAGAAAAGTGCTATGTCAACAAACATAACTTTAGTTGACTATTTTGGAAAGGATACATGCAACTTTTTTGTGTGAACTTTTTCTGCGGGCAGCACGGGTCACCTCATCGTCCCGAACCACTGGACTCAACCAGGTCTGATTGCTGCGAAAAATACAAGCACCAGAACCACATCATCATCTATTATATAACATTAGGTTATCTATGCCACATGCTCACAAATACAGTGGAACATTGAACAACTTACTGTATATTCACACACACATACACACAGTAAAATACATTCATATAATTAGCTAACGTTATGCACTGTCAAAACGCAGCCAAAGTACTTTTTAAACAACACTAAAGCCACGCCAGTGCTGTATTTATATAAAACAACACTAAAGTCGCGTATGTTAAGCAGTTAATAGTCAATAAAAAGCTATATTTTATTTTCTCTCGTGTGTTATTGTACGTTACTGACAGTGTCAACTGCCATGTGGAGCCGTTCTTACGATAACGTATATTACGAAGCAAGCAGAGTAGCCAAAATAGTCCGATATTATTCATACAACAATAACACTGTAATAAACGTAATATTTACCAGTCCATGTTGTCTGTAAAATCACAACTGCTAGCCAATGATGCTAGCACACGGGATTTTGCGCCTTTCACTTAAGGCTGGTTCTACTTCTGAGCTGCGAGCATCATTACGTCACACTGCCCCCTACCGGCGCGGATGAACGAGTGATTATAAACGACCGCAGTCTGTCAAGTACTGTCACCTACTGGCTATAGAAGGAATCACACGCATCGCAATGTGCTTTTTATTGTGCCACTTAATAATCTATTGAAATCCATATTGGAATATTAGGATAGCATTTAATCTTGTCATGATTATATTGTATTAATATTTTTCAAAAAGATTTTACAGGCTAATCCAATTCAACTTGTATCTATTACGTTAGTGGCACGTGACATAACAAACGTATGACGGGATTAGTTATTAATTTATTATTTGAAATATCACGTCTCATGAGTGGTATTCGGTGGCTATATAACGGGTTCTCCGTACAAATGTCACGTAGTTATGAATGTCTTTACTAATGCCAAGTAATTATTTCTCATATTAGTAGCCTATTACTATATAAGAATAGCAGGGGTTAGTTGTCACACCTGCTCATAATTCTGTGAATATTTCTTGGGGTATTATTTTTGAAAGGCAATTTCTGTAGGCACATACCTCAAAGACTGTTATGATCAAATATACTGAACACAAGGATAATGAATTGACTCAAAAACGAAGCTTGTTGTCAAAACCTGGAACGTTTTCAGAAACATTTAACCGAAAAGACAATGCCAAACCAAGTCTGTGTAAATACGGCCCTTGCCAAAGGAAGTACAATTGTATTTTATTTCTTAGTAGTCAGCAGGACTAAAGAATTTAGGGTTGTAAGATTAAGTTCTGTAGCAGAATGTAAGGACTTCACTTTGAGATCTGAAACTTAAAAAGAAAAAACTCTTAGCTTGCAAAGTCCACAGTTCCACTGGATTGCTTTTGTGAGATCTAAAGGCCTTCCCACCAAGACATTGACATTTGCTCATGCTTTTAACAAGAATATATGCCTCAGCACAATAATTTCAAAGATTTTTCAGCTGAATTATCACTTTTTCTTCCTTTATTTCAAACAAAGTTTTATTCAGCATAAGTGCATTAAATTATGGAAGCCCCTTTCTTTCACTGAATAAAAAAGGTAATTGTGACTATTTATCTCACAATTCTGACTCCCCCTCATTCTGACTTTTTTCCCCCTTAGAATTGTGAGATAAAAACCTCATAATTCTGACTTTTTTTTCCTTGCATTTTATAAGCTTTTTTTGCATTCTTTCTTGTTTTCCTTTCATGTGGGTTATATATTTGCAACTGTGGGCTATAAAGTCAGATGTTGAGAAGGAAAAAGACTGATATGTTTTGAGAATTTTGAGTTTATATCTCTCTGACTTAATAACAGTCAGAAGTGTGAGGTATAAACTCACAATTCCTAGAAAAAAGTCGATTTCGAGATATAAATTCATAATTTGTTTCTCGCAATTTCGCATTTGTAAGTTTATGCCTGAGAATTTCGGAAAAAAATTAAGTGGGGAAAACAGACTTCCCTACTAAATGGATCAAAAGTGACAGTAAAAACATAAAAATACAAAAGATCTACATTTTTAAATAATTTATTGTATTAATGAAGCAATGAATGCTGATATTCTGGTTTGCCGTCGAAAAAATAAATTGCATGTATCCACCTTATTTTTCAATGCGGTAGTAAACCGTTTTCTGCGAATATGTGAAATTTCCGGTTGATTGCCAGCTGCAGAGAAATAACCAGAAGGATAACAACATGCAGTAAATAGTACAAACTCCAAACTAATATATGCACGCTTATACTGTAATTAGGATAATACATTAAAATAATATGGTAACACATCAGTTTACAATAACAAGAAACAAGCTGTTTTTGAAAGCTAAAAATAAATAGAAGCAGATGAGATGGATAAAATTTACACAATCCCTTTAAAAAATAAAGTGGATATAGTCATAAAGCCCAAAACAAAAAGGTATGACAAAGAACTGAATTAAATATCATGTAATGTTTTGCACAGTGATCAAAGTTCAGCATGTTTTTTTTTGCATTTCTTTCAACAAATGTGTAATTATGTCACTATTACCCAGCATCTCCTTTCAGACAAAGACCCTTTAACCACCGGTTGCATAATCACACAGTTAATCGCAAAGGAGGAAATCGGTGGAGACCAGCAATTAAGTAAAACACTCACAAAACACTTGCATTTTACTTTGAATACTTTACACCATGTCAAGGTTTTATTTGACAGTATTTCAGTAAATATCATACAGTAAACAAGAGCTCTGCAAAAGTAAGTATATATCCATTGAGTTGCATTTCATAAAAATAGCTCACTTACAGTTTTTGTGACTAGGTCATAGTACATAGTGTCATATTTATAGTTTTTAGCTGTACAGGATGAACCACGCTGTTCTTTCAGTTCTACACAGTGATACAAAGCACCTTTTGGGCATTGCGTTGCCTCCATGGCTTTACCAATAAATCATCTCGTTTTAAATCATGCTATTTATCATGTATAGGTAACGTCTCTTCAGCATTTGGCAAACTCAAGACAAAACCGGTGGAAAAGCAGTGTGAAAGCATTGCCATTATCCTCTCTTTAGACAAACTCGCTACTCTACAAAATGACAAAGAAAAAGAAACCCCAAGGCCAGAAACATAGCCTAAACAAGTACATGAATGCAAATGCTGCTAACTAAACTAACTAAAGTTAATCACCGTTTTCTTGTTGTTGAGTAGCAAAATGTGATGTTCAATGAAATTCATGATCACATTCTTAATGTGTTCTTAGCATAATTTAGCATTAGTGTTCTTTTCAAGGGCCAGCTTTTGTAATGAAGCTAAAATTTTGAAAAAATGCGAGATATATAGTCAGTATAGTGAGTTATAAAGTCATAGTAGAAGATTTAAAGTCACAATTCTGAGAACATAATCAAAATGATAACGACTTGATAACTCACAATTGCAAGTTTATATCTCACAATTCTGATATAACGTCGGAAGTACGAGAAAAAAAGTCAGAATTGCGATATATGAAGTCGCAACTTTATGGCATGCAATTCTGACTTTTTTCTCATATTGCGACTTTATATCTTGCAATTTTGACTTTATAACTCTAAATTACGAGTTTACTCGAATCTCACAATTCTAAGGAAAAAAAAAATCATATTTGTGACTTTATATCAATTATATGCAATATTCCGAAGAATTTACGAGATATAACACTTTATAACTCAGAATTGTAGCTTTATATCTTAAAATTCTGACTTTATAACTTGGAATTGCGAATCTCACAATTCTGAGAATAAGTCAAAAATTCAGAAACGGGCTTCCATATAATAAGTCAAAATGGTCACATTTTTTGCTCTCATGCTAAATTTGGAATGCGTAGATATCTATTGAAGTAAATACATTTTACCCCAAAAAATTAGCACCTTTACAACACAATAAGAAAGACATTTAAAGGTAACTCTGTCGCCCCTTGAGGACGGAGGTTTGTTAGCGATATACTAGTGAAAAATAGATTTACAATGAAATGCACTAAAACTTTTTTCGGCATTTGCGTACTTGCATAGAGTATTTTTTTCTGGTTTTGAGATGCCTTGTTCCTTACCTAAATGTATTTTGTGTTTAATCCAAATCATAGCATTTTTAGTGATCTAACTAATTCATATGCACACAGAATTTTTGCTGGTACTCTGCAAAAAATGCATTTGCTTTGACAATGTCATTGTCTGTCTGGGATTTCGAAGGATGTACCGCTTGGAATGTAATAGCCACAGAGGCACACTCATTTTTGGATTGCTTCAATTAATTTGTCTTTATCAGGGAAATGTTAGCACTATCTTGCAATGACTAGATCATTGTCGGCTCTCCTTGTCATTTGCAACAGTTGTCAAAGAGCGTCAGTGGAACCCGTCATCGCTTTATTTCTGTAGGAGATGAATATAATAGAGACAATATTATGACAATGGATGAGGTCTTGTCTGGGGTCCTTTTCACTTCGAATTGACATGTATACATTAATTAAAGTGAAAAGAAAATGATAAAAGATGTGAATAATTGACAGTATTGCAGGATTAATACACAATGAAGCTACACTGGGGTCTTGTTTGTTGTCATTTTTTTCTTTGAAGTGTGTAATTTCTGTGTCACTATCGGTTAGAAACTCAGTATAAAATCATGAACAATTGGTTGAGACCATATTGTTTTGTCAGCCCAAAAACACAGTTGGTTGCTACTAGTTGCACAGAAATGACCTGTTTCACCTTCAAGTGAAATGGTGCATTTATTACTGACAACAGAACTCATAAAACAGAATTATAAAAAAAACACAGAATAATAATCCCAGACGTTAACAAAAAGTTTGTCCCATTACAGCTTAACATTCCAGTTGGTTACATTAATCGCATCAATGTTCTCCAATCCATTCAATTCCATGGTGCAAAGAATCAAGCTAGAGGGATGAAGTCCATGCCAAGAACAATAACTAAAATTGATAACTAAGTTAGCATCCATGTCAACGCACAACAACATTGTGTTTATTATAAGGGAACAATGCCGTTATGTCATCTGCTGCTTTAAATTCTAACTCAGTTTCTTCAGCTGGAAAAAAAATTGTTCTGAAAGTGATTTCCCTAATAGAATTAAAATGATTATTACAATTTTATAGTTATCATCATTATCATCATTGGTGGGAATGGGCCTTTAGCCACCTTGCCATTCCTTACAAAAATTAACCATGGTTTTATTAGAGTAAAATTGTAGTTTTTGGTAAACTGATTACAATTTGTATAACCAGAATTTGACTAAAATATCATGGTTAAACTATGATTAGCGTAGCAAAACCACATGGGTACCATGGTTTAACTTTATCGGTTGCAAAATCGTGGTTAATTTTCGTAAAGGGTCTGGCACACAGATGTGTAACATCTGAACCTAAAGTTTCAACTTGGACCTCATTTACTTCAAAGCATAACCAAATAAATATCAAAGAAATTACATAAGCTGCAACCTTCAATTAGCCTTCGATTAGCAAGCTAACATCTTAGCATACTAGCTATTATAGGCTGATAGACTGTGTCTATGTATATACATCTGAATGCAGCACAAGAAGGATAATGACATTCTGAGAAAAAAAACTAAATAATGCATGACACAATAGCATACATTACCTCTTTTCATGAATTTCCATAATTTGCTCTTAGCAAGCTAAAATCACCCTTTTGTGAAGGGTGCAACAAGCACGTTTTCACAACAAGCATGGTGCTTGTGTAGAGTGTTGACATGAATCATGTGAACTAGAGACTTACCAACACACAACCTTTTATAGGAATATGCTAATAAATATAGTTTCATAGGATTTTGAGAATGAATGTATGCAGTGAATATCACGGATGCACAGCATAGGCCTGTACTCTTTCCAGTACTGCATTTCATACATGTCTACTTAAAGACAAAGTGCTCAAACGTTTGAACTCCTGCCAAAGATATCATTAATAATATCTGCACTTCTTTTAGAAGACTCTCACCTCTATTTCTATGTACGAAAATAGCTTTGAATTTTATATTGGTATATCTATACTGTGCACATAAACCGGTCTCTCTAGACACCAATCAGCATTCAGAGACAGGGATGTAACGACATACTGATTCAGATCTGGCATTACTTTTGCACAGTTTCTACGGAACAAGTAGTCCTATGAATTCATAGCAGCCAACGTTTTTCTTTGTCTTGATGTCATTGCCTAGGATTGAAAGCTCAAATAAAGCATCACGTGTTCAGAATAAGGCAGAGATGTCCACTCCTGCTCCTGAAGGGCCAATGATCTGTAGAGTTTATCCCAACCTGCCACAACACACTTGCTTGGATGTTTCTAGTAATCCTGAAGACCCTGATTAGCTGGTTCAGGTGTGTAGAATTAGTACTGGAGCTAAGCTCTACAGCAGTGGTTTTTAAACTTGTTTCTGAGGACCCAGAGCTCTGCACGTTTTGTATGTTTTCCTAATTTAAACGCCGGATTGAGATCATCAGCTCATTAAGAAAGAGCTCCATGAACTAAAATGAGTATGTCAGATAAGAGAGACATGCAAAATGTGCAGAGCAGTGGGCCCCAAGGAACAGGATTGAAAACCACTGCTCTACAGGACTGTGGCCCTTCATTAGCAAGATTGGACACCCCTGGCATAAGGCACTCTGCCCTAATCAAACCATTTAATCGAAACCATCCTGAAGTCAAATTGCTTTGTTCACGTATTCACATAAAGGTAGAATAGATTGAGAGAAGGTCAAAGCCCTTTGGCTCCTTCAGAAACGGGGTACTCACACTGACAGCGATGTAGGAATTGGTAGTCATAAATCATCAGTGAAAGTGTGCGATTTTAAGAGACATAACTTGAGGCTGCAACTACCAATGTCAGTGTAGACAGTGAAGGTCATGTGATCTGTTTTCTGAACTGTATTGAAGTTCAGTAGGAACACCTATTAGCAACTACTCAAGTTTATATCGCTGTCAGTGGGAACACACCTTAAAGTGGAGTAGAAATGAATTCTAGATGACACTTTTCTAATTTACACTGTGTATGATCTCAGTACTCCAGTATGGGCTCACAATGGTGTGTAAAGACCATATTTACAATATATGTAGTCATATAATATATCTATTTCTATATTGATTTTTCCGACCCTTATACAGACATCTGCAGGTCAGTCTTTAAGGCAGAGTTCATAGTCGAGTGTCCGCTCATATAGGATCTTTTTAATCATATTCACTCTTCAAATACACAAAAACTGTATGTCAGGCAACTCCTTCAGTATTCTTCATTTTTTAATGAAAGTGTATAAAAATCGCTGTAGCCACCAGAGGTGGTTCAGACTCAGTAAGTGGTTCTCTATGCATGTACATCTCTGAGTCTTGAGTGCTTTTCCCCCCAAGTTCAAACAAGTCTGGGAATCTTTTTATTGCACGCTACATGCATCACTCATTCTACCGTGGTTCCATTTTTGGAGTGAATGCTTCCAGTTTTTAAGGTGGTGGGTGTCGTATCTGTTAAAATAACTTAGAATAAAATATAAATAAAAAATGCTCTGTCTAGAAATGCATGGAAAGTACTTTAGTGAGGACTGTGGGAAGGTGGTGCCTAGTCAAGGTTAAAACCGATCTCTTTCAAGTAGAGCAAGCCTGTAAAAAAAGCAATCAAAAAGAGCCCAAGCTCAACCAGTCCCAAAACAAGGCGGATTATAGCCAAGGGTTGGTCCAAAATTCGGCCAAAAGTAAGGTCTAAACTTGGGTCTGAGATTGCGATGAGATGTTATCTGCTGATGGTGGAGGTGGCTGAGCGCAGGGTACTGGGTAGCTTGTCTGAACCAGGGATCTTCCAGGGCCCTGGGGATACTGTGGCCTTCCTGCCTGACGATGCAATGCTGCTGGTCTTGGAGTTGTGGCTGGGACAACTCTCTTGGCTTATTTGCCCTTTCTCTGGTTCCTTTGGCAGGGCTTTGAATGGCACCAGAGCTCCTTGTTGGTTGTTGCTACCATCCAGGCATCCATTTCCCCCATTCATGTTGGTGTCATTTGGAGAAGTTTTGGGCGAGTCTCGCTTTCGAGACGGTGTGTTGCTCCGCTCCCTCCTGCGCTCCTTGCACTTCGCCCGGCTGCCTTTGTGGGATTTGGGCTCTCCCGCAAGTTCATCAAGGTATTGTTGCTGACTCTTCCCTCCACTGGAGCGACGGTTGGTCCTGCTACCCTCCCTCTGCTTGGTCCCAACCCCAACTCCACCTGCCAGGGCTGACCTCTTTCCCACACTGCCTTGCTCCAGAGCACTAGTCTCTGGGCCTTTAGGACCCTGGGAACAGTCTGGACCTGCTGCTTCCAAGGACGATGTATGAGGTGGGTTCACATGAGAAGAAGCTGATGAATTAGATAAGCTCTCAATGGGTGGTGCTACTTCCGACAGACTTGGGGAGGCTGTAGTGTGAGCATCCCAGGGGGCGGGACTATCTGCTGGGGAAACATGGAACAGTTACAACCAAACATTTAAACCCAAACAGAAAGAAGCACAACTGGAAACACACTAGAGTAAGATTAGTGGAATCGAAGCACACACCGGCAAAAAAGTACTGTACTATCTAACGAAGATGAACCACACAGTCCCCAAACCAGTTCTGTGCAAACCTTAACCTGCAGGCTAATTTAATCTTTTAACTCAATCATGCAGTCCCTTCTCATGAAAAATTAAAACTTCATGGATTCAGTTCTAAGTGTAATGGGTTCAGTGACAAACAGTAGTGTTGTCTATCAAAATACCAATGTTAAAATGAGGGTAGGTTTACAGTAGGTGCGCTCTTTGAATGGGGAAACATAAAATTCTCCAAAACTGTTCATCAAGATTATTTCAAATCATGATCATGAATGACAATGATGTTTCTATAGCAACTGTAACCTCTAACGCAGCTGCAGTGACATGCTTACTTTACTGATTTTTTGCTTAAAAGGCAGGACTTTGTTGACAGAGAGGTCACACTCAGAGTTGCGTTTTTCCCCATTCAAAACTATACGAAATACATGACTTGATTATACTATAGTTTTTTGTTAAGGGTTAATAATTCTTTGAATGTTGTGTAAGCAATCAGCACTATGAGTTATATGACCAATGAAATCATTAGAATTGTTTGAGTGGTGGAATTTGCACTGAACGTGTTTGGGGAACCCCCCCCCCAAAAACAACAACTCAAGAAACAAAAACAAACCATACTAACAAAAAAGTACAGTGATATTACCGTGGCTTTTTCTACAATGTACCATGTAAAATAGTATCTGTATTATGAATATTACACAAAGTATCTTTAGAGTATGTTGGAGTACCATGCAACTCCACTACCGTGGTACTATACTTTGGTCCTTTACCAACTCTGCATCATGGAAATGCCACAGTACTTTTCTTGTAAGGAGATAAATTTGATATTGTTTGCATACCAAAACAACCCCCATTTCTGACAGGAAATGGAACAGTTTTCAGCCAGTGAGCTAGTTTCATGTGTGTCTACTGGATGTGGAATAATCAGGTTCTCCCAAGGGCTTCTTATGCTATCCACAAAACCTCCACACACACACACACACATCACTTCACACCAAGATGCTTGTCTTGGAGTGACATCTACGCACTTCCTCTCTTTAGACTCCCAATACACAATAGCATATTTTGCCAACACACTCACAACCCAAACTGAAAGAGGGTCACCAACCTTAATATTCTCATTATACATCCCTAATCCTACCTGTCTTCTCTTATATCACAGGATCCACGAGGACTGCTCAGCTTTCTGCCAACCTACAAAGCACATATGCACCCAGGCGGCCATTTTAAAGTGCGCTAACAAGCGAACTGGCTGGGAATTCTTTTCAACACATGAAAACAAACACTTACAACAGCATCTCTTTATCATTAAGCATTAAATACAGGGAAATATGGCAAGAGTAAACAATTACATATTGTGTCTCTGCGCTAGCTGTTTCTTTCTCTACTGGGGTAAATTTCTCTTGTTTATACGGCCCAAGTGTAGCAAAAATCACTGGCCTATAGAGGAAAAAGATGAATCCAAGCCCATAAAGGGGTTTTCACTGTGAAATAGAAGACAGGTATGGAATATAAAACCGGAGAGGCTGACAAAACCATCCCATGATGACTGTATTTCAGCAAGGTTTTTGTGGCAGCATTGAGGTCTAAGTGGGATACTAAATGCGTGCGAAGAGATGGCCAAGTGTGAGCAGAATTCAAAGGCAAGTGCGCATAGGGTTGTTTCAATGGCTGTTATGAGCTCATAGGAGTTAAGTCTTCATCACAATGGAGAGTCAGTTATAAGAATGCTAAGAGTGTATGTTCGTCGGGGTAGATCTGCTGTTTCTCTTGAATGTGAGAAAACCAATGCAGAGATCATTTAATATGAACTCTGATTTTAACTTCATTAAAATGACTTGGAAACTTGGAAAATTTGATTCATTTATGTGGATATGTTTGCTTCAAAGAATCAGTTGAATGATTGAAGTCATTGCTCAAAAATGTCAACTTAAATTTCAGTGTACTTTTTTTAGAAATGATGCATTGTAACCCTTCTTTCACAACTCTTATGACATCAGAATGAAGATTATTGTGCTTGTGTTACAGACACTATGTGTGTATAATGTCTGAATATCAAAAGTAAGACTAGCGGTCATTGCACAGTAAGTCCAAAATTTTCATTTAAAATTTTAGCACATTAAAAAAATAAATACGACCTCATGTTCAGATACAAAACACACAAGGTTAACAACTAGTGTTTATGTGCTATAATGTATAAAAATATTTCATATACATTTAAATTAAATCAATCCAAACCAAACCAAACCACAGCACTCCAAGAAAGAATGATGACTGGTGTTAGAACGCATGCACTCTGTTACAAACCGTGTCTTTAGGATGGCCCATTAGGAAGAAATAGGGGGAACCATGGTTGTCACTTTTCATGCACATGGAGAGACTGGAAGGTACCATTCCTATAAGAGGCGAAGTAACAACCTAGACCAATCATTAGGGTTAGAACAGTAGCCACAGGCTAAGACAGCATTAAGATAAGTGCTGAGATAGGATTCAGTGAGGAAAATCGAGAACAGAAGTGAGAATTACTTACTGAGAATTAGACTAGCTATATGTGCATTAATACAAAGAGCATGCTGTAACAGTTATGTTAAAGAAGTGTTGTGTTAGGAGGAAAATTTTAGAGTTATTAAATATTAGTGTATAAGAGAATGGTTCTTCTCAATAGCTTGGCTCCATTCATGAACGGTAAGTTCAAAGTATTGAACACTTTACTATATAATAAAATATTAGGCTATTAGCTTAGGCTAGTTCTCATTAAAAATATTTTCTTTTACAAACAGGTCTACTATGGTACACAGGTCTAAATTATAGGCTCATAGGCTAAATAAAATTGTTAACACTTCAGAAAAGCGTTATTTTAGGCAATTGCTTTATAAAAACATTCTGTTTAACATGAAATATGTGTCTTCTAATCTATAACATTATAAGTGGACCTTAGATGACAGTAAAAAATACAAAAACAAAGGCAGTTCTTGACCACTTTAGGACTGTTCCAAAAAATGAGCTTAAGCAATTGAGAAAACCTGTTACTGAGAGTGACCTTTTTCTAAAATGATTTACTGGAGATTCCCATTGAGAAGCAGAATATTAATATCAAATAAAACCTGTCAACTGCGCATATTGTCCTCCTGGTGTGAATAACTTATTTAACAACGTATTTCTAAATGTATGCTGTCATCTTCTGCCAATCTGCTATATTACACATTTCTATATACATTACCCAATAAAACATCACCTCCTCCAAAGATCTGTCTTGTAATGAGACAAACGGATGGATACTCCATCTCTTGAGACCCTGTAAACTAAGTCAGCTAATACTGTAGACATTTGCGAGCAGTAAGGTACGTGTTCAGACTGCCTGTGTAGACCTACCATATTCAGGGACCTGCCCTGTGCCTCTCTTGAGCAGCAGGCGAACTCTACGGCCACCCGATTTGATGAGCTCAATGGCCCGGGCGTGGGTCATATCCCTCGTGCTCTCCCCATTTATTTCAATGATCTGATCACCAACCTGCAAAACAGACAAAAACACGATTTGAAAAAGTGTTTTGGATGGGAAATCCATTCTGAGCAAACAGCCTACACTCCAGATCTCAGATACCGAAGACAGATGTGACAGAACAGCAGTAATTATTTTCTGACAGCTTTGTATCGCACCCTCTCTGGTTTTAATGATAAAATTAATATGACTATCATTTATTGAGGATAATTATTCAGTAGGATCAATACAGGTCCATTACTCATGTCAGCTGTTTCGGTTAAGCGCTAATCAGCATTAGAAGTCATGAATGAGATCCAGTACTAATTAATTTCAGAATTAACATAGCTGGAGGAATGAATCATGGGTAAAAGGTTCCTGTGAGCTCTTCATCAACTGTGAGGAAGGTGTATGATTATTGAGGATAATGAGGGACTGGTTAATTGCCCTTTTTTGATACAAAGGAAGCCGGTATGATCAATATTACTACAATTAGTTGCCCACCAAGCCTTGTTTTTTTCATCATTTGTTTTATCTTACTATTTCTAGCAGTAGTTGTGTCTCTAAATTAATCTTTATTAAAGCACAGCCATCAAAAAGCCACTTGTGTAGCCAATCCACCGCCTTTAACTATACATTTCAAGAAAATTACTGTCAGATCATTTGCTGAGAGCAATATTACTGTTATTTTGCATAATCTGTAGGTCTAAATTAAGTGTGTGTGTGTGTGTGTGGGCTAATATAGTTTTAATAAAAAGGCTATAGTTTGTTGTTGTCCACTTTTTTTGGTTTACTGCTTTTTCAGTGTCTTGCACAAAAGTGTGATGTTAAAATAAGTTGAAAATAAAGTTATTACTTTCTGTTGAGCTCTTTCTTAAATTTATACAACAATGCAAGGCATGTATTTATTGCAGTAGCCTAATAATGGTTTCTTTTGCGAAAGAAAACATATTATATTATAAACATATAATAAAAAAATACTGAGCATTAATTCTGCATCTTGGTTATCAGAGGAAAATATGGCTGTAAAAGAATAGGAAATCAGTTTCCAAATGCTTAATAAATAATATCCTATTCTTTCTTAAGACACAAACAAATAATAAAGACAACGGTTGCATAATTATGAAAATACTGGCACCACTAAAACAGGAAAAGCGAATACAGAGCATGTAGGTGCATTGAACTTGTGTCTGTGGAGTAATTGGCCAGGGGCTCGGGAAAAAAGAATGAGCCAATTATAGTAACAAATGGAGAATTCCTCTCAAATGGTCTGGATAATGTGGAAGTATGGGCAGGTCACTGCCAGTGGTGGGCGGCAAGTTTTTTATGACTCATTAAGATCTTGTTTGAATGAGGGGCAGAGAGCAGTGTGACCCTCAACTCTCTCATTACTGACAAGGAGTGTCTCGTTTTTTTGTTCCTATGCTATGTCTGGGGCCGGTTCCTCTGACCTTTGGGGTGGAGAGTGTTAGTAAAAGTATCACAGCTACTCTTGCGGTTTTGGTGCATCTAGAGGGAATGTGTGGAAATTTACAGCAGCAGCGGTAGTGTCTGCTGGGGGTTGTATGACTTCATGCTTAATGGACTTTTTAAATACCAAGGGTCTGTTCCACCATAAACTAATTATAGATTCAAAAGGCATTTTGTGCTCTGGATATATTCACGCCCCAGAAGAAGACAGGATGATGTTTATAATCAGAACTGAGGCTATTGAATGGAAGAGAATGGTCACTGTGTGTGATCTGCAGGTAATGGACTCAATATGAAAGGCTGTACTGAGAGGTAGAATACCCTACGGGGACTGTTTTATTCATATTAGCTATGACAGCTTCATTACGGATATGAGCTGAACAAGCAATAGAACAGGATAGATGGGCGTATGGATAGATAGACAAACAAACAGAGATAAATGATGGATGGATGGATAGACAGAAGGACAGGAAGACAGACACACTGAAAGACAGACAGATGATGGATGGATGGACAGATGGATGGACAGACAGACAGATGATGGATGGATGGCCAGATGGATGGACAGACAGACAGACAGATGATGGATGGATGGATGGATGGATGGATGGATGGATGGATGGATGGATGAACAGAAAGACAGATGATGGATGGATAAATGGATTGATGGATAGATGGACAGATGGACAGACAGACAGACAGATGATGGATGGATGGAGGGATGGATGGATGGAGGATGTATAGATAGATCGACGAACAGGCAAACCAACAGACATTAGAGATAGACAAACAGATGATGGTAGATGAATAAAAAGATAGATGAATGGATGGATAGAAGGATAGGCAGAAAGACAGAAAGATTATGGATGGATGGATGGATGGATGGATGGATAGACAAACTGACAAATAGATGGATGAATGAAGAAATTAGAGTTGAGAATTAGTTGCTTCAGAGCAGCAGTCAGCATCACTGATTGTTTAACTTATTTTTGTTTGTGTATTTGTATATTTAGGTTCAAAAGTCAGATACAGCTATGGAAAGAAGTGAAAGAATGATGTACTGGCATTGGTGAAATTTAATTTGTAAATGGATTTTTCCTTAAGTTGTTAGGGGTTCGTGCACGTAGTGCAGAAACCCTATTGTAATTGCTCAGATTTTTATTATTATTATTTTTCTGCCCTAAAACTGATCGTGCAGCCCAAACCGTAAGGCCTAGAGACTTGAAACTCGGTGAAAACATAGACCTCAATTTGGGGAGAACCTATCAAAGTCTCAGCCCAATCGGCCTAACGGGGGCGCTACAGCGCAAAAAACAAACATTTTTTACATTTTTGGCCGT
>JAUCMT010000088.1:9476044-9515392 GCA_032357475.1 Enteromius thamalakanensis
AGATAGATAGATAGATAGATAGATAGATAGATAGATAGATAGATAGATAGATAGATAGATAGATAGATAGATCTTACCCTCATTCTTCCATTGCGTATTGCTGGTCCATCTTCAGCCAATCGCAGAACGAACAGATCCATCTTATACTCGCGACCTCCACGGATACTAAAGCCAAAACCTTTCATACCCTTTTCCAGCTCAACCGTGAAGAAATCAAAATCCTGCAAGCACACGAACATTATGGACTTTTTATTGACATGCATAATAAATACTGTCAGTGATGAATTATGATATCAGTGGGCGTTTCTCCTGCAGAGTTTAAGTGAATACAGAGTGGCAGCAGAGCTACCTGTGGCATCCTGTAGTCCGGTAAAGGGAAGGTGCGAGGGTCAGTGGACAGCTGCCTGTAGTCCAGCAGTGGGGGGTGTCTGTAATCAAGCGTTGGTGGCTGTCTGTAATCTGCTACGGGAGGGTGTCGGTAGTCCACTGGGGGTTGGCGGTAATCAGTGAATGGCTGCCGAATATCGGGTTTTACATCCTGTCTTGCTTTTACCTCCGACCTGTAACTGAACAATCAGAGCAGAACCAATGGCATTTGGTGATGTTGAATATATGCAAACATTTGGAATATTTGCAATCCATTTGTCTGGACTACTTCTATGGTGTTTTTAAGGCACTGTCCTGTCACCCTTGTTTTCAAAAATGTGTCAGTTCAGAGCAGTAACTTTTATCAGCAACAAAAGCTGTAATATATATATATATATATATACACACACACAAGAGATTCTCTCATAATATTTACTCTGTTTACGTCTGTTTTCCAGCAGATGCGGTAAAAACCAACTTGCCACTGACGGAGCTACCGCTCTAATGAATTTTAAAGTTTCATGCAGGATAATGTTCTGTTGAAAATGGCAAAGCCTGAGGAGCTCTAGGGTGTATATTGAAACTTGAGCGAGCATGCAGAGGAAGTGAAATCATTGGTCCCTGCAGGGCATATAAATGATTAAAAACTGTTTTAAAGAGCCATGTAGGTAAATTATTCAGTTCTGTAAGAGATAAGTGATTTTACGCAACAACCTAATAGTAAGAGAGAGAGCCTGTGAGTCAGAGAGGTTCAGATTCACTCCATGAAAAGTCAACTTTTGTAGAGTTTTAACTTGATTCCAAAACAAGTTTGAATTTATCCATTCAAATAATTAGGGATGTACAATATTTCAACTCATAGTGATTAACAGTGATCTTTAGCAAAAAACAAATCCATAATAGTGCTGTCAAATATATTATTGTTCACATAATATATGTATCTGTTCTGTGTATATTTATTATGCATATATAAATACAAAAATGTGCATATATAGGCGCAATATGTAAGATTTTTGTAATTAAATATCCAAAAACCACTTGCACAGTGTTTATATTTCATGCAGTTGTGTACTTACATTATTTCAAAAGTTCTCTAGGATTTGTAAGTTCAAAGAAATTCCAAATTTAAATAATGAACCATCCCTGTTCATTGTCGCCTATCAATGATGCAATATCTGCGCTATTCTCCGCCTATGAATACTACAGCAACACACATGGGAAAATGAGGAAATGGTAGTTGTTTATTGTGCATTTCAATATCATGGATCATGATTACACTCACCACAATGAAATTGAAAATGCAACCTCTAGTGATGAAAACTTACATACTGTGCCTTTAAGAAAAATGTTATGTTTACATATATTTCTAAACAATATAAATTATATATATATATATATATAACATATGTAAGTAAAACTTTTATTTTGGATTTTATTCATTAATCTTTTGACACCATACATATATATATAACCTATGTAAGCATAGGAATTATGTCCATAATTCCTATTCTTTATGCAGTACATAATAATGTTGTTATGTTTAAATCCATAAATGATATTTGAATTTTTTGTGTGTTTTTATTTACTATTATCAGTCATACCATACAAGGGTCTGCTTACATTGGTAAAATTTCAAGCAAAGAATGCTTATAATCCATGTAGAGATTCCTCAAATCCTCGCACCAAATTTCCCAAAATTATATAGATTTCTATTGAAAAGACTTGTTCCCGCCCTGTGAAATTTCGCAGAGCAATGGTAAAACTAGTACAACAACTTAAAATATATTTAAGTAATGTAATTAAGTTGGTGCCTTGCCTGCTGTCATGGCTGTAGATCTGTACTGGCACTGCAGAGGGCTGGATGGGCGGGTTCTGTTGGATCACTGAGCTGGGCTGATTGGCGGGGCTGGTTTGAGTGACAGGGCTCGGTTGTGCTTCTGAAGTTGGCTGCGTTATGGAGCTGTGTTGAGGTGCAGAGTTGGGTTGAAGGGTGGAGTTAGGTGAAGGTGCAGCACCGGTCTGGTTCACAGTGCTGGGTTGGCAAACTGGACTGGGCTGAGCCATAGGGCTCTGCTTCTCTGAGCTGCCTGCAGAAGGCGTGCTGTTCGTCTCTGGAAAATAAGAGAAAAAAACAGGTCATGAGTACAGTTTGATTGTACTATCTGTTATGAGAAAGGAAGCATGCTTGCACACAAGAAAAAGTTAATGAATAGTTATTTCTGGTGGCTTGTGCTAAAATACCGTCATACCATTTGGCAAATTTGCATTTCAAAAGGATAGTTCACTCAAAAATAAAAATCCTGTTATTATTTACTCATCCTCATTTCATTACAATCCTGTATGACTTTTTATTAGCATTTTAAATAGTATTTTAGCCCTGAAATTTCAAGCAAAATTTCAAACGTCAATAAAAAAACTCTAAAAAACACGTTATAGCGTTTCAAATTTTCAAAAACAATCATGGGCTCCTTAAAGCTACAGTCCTCCTTAAAGGACACTGCCTCACCCTCTTCCTTTGTTCAGAAAAACAGGTAGTCTCACCCAAACCTTTTGGTTGAGCCATTTGACATGTCAGAGCAAAGTTCAGGAAGTCAACCAATAAATGGCTTACTAATAGTTGTCTCTGCACATTGAAGCGAGGTAAAGAAAAGATTTTTAACATTAAAATGGCTATTACAAGTAGCTGCCTCAGTATCAGAATTAGTGAAGAATCAATATTTGCGCAAGAATCCCTTTCAAACCGTTCCACAGGCTTTAACTCACCCTCCTGAGGGATGATCCTGAGTGTGACGCTGAGTCCCGCATCCTTGATCAGTTTGACGATGTCGGCATGTGGCATGTTGACTATAGACTGATTGTTGACAGCCAATATGCGATCTCCAACCTTCAGCTTCCCACAGTGGTCTGCTGGACTTCCCTCAATGATCCGGCCGATCTTATGAGGCACAGCTGACAAAACACACACACACACACATAAATACTTTTTACGTAATACATCGGGAGAGCTCTCTATCTGCACTCTGTCTTTTCCTGTTAGTGGATCTGTTTTTATATACGAGCGTGGGCGCTGCATTAGAACATTGTAACTAGCCTCTTCAGCCCTCAAATAGAAGTGCATCCATTATTAACACACCAGTTTATGAGGACATGCTGCACTTTTAAAATCACTATGACCCTTTTCCAACCTGAATAAGCTATTACCGTAAAGGAACGTCCCAGATTGAAAATAAGTCGAAGCATGCGAAGTGTACAAAAATGATTCCTTACCAGCAGCAGCCGCGGTTTCAGGCCTGTTCAGAGAACTGATGATAACAAATCCGAATCCTTCGCTCTCCTTGCGCTTGATGGTGACATCACTGGGCTGCAGATTCTGATTGGCTACATTGTCTGGTGGGGAGGAGCCTGTAGTAGATGGGGCGGAGTTTTGACAGGGGGCAGAGTTGTTACAGAACATTCTGGAGTTAAAGTCACTCCTGGGGGAACTGTGCTGGGTCGATCCAGGACTGCGACCGTTTTCTGGACAGGGTTCACCTGAAGATAAGATTTTGTGAGAAATGTAATCTTTTTTATATTACAAAGATATTAAATTGATTAAAAATTACAGACATTTATAATGTTTCAAAAGCATTTTAAATCCAAAGTTCAGTCATGAAACTCTAGATGGCGCAATCTGATCTAACTCAACCTGATATAATGACAGCATTATCATATGGCGCAGCTGATTGGTTCTTTTTGTCATCAGTAGTCATTGTGCTTGCTGCTTAACATTTTAATACTTGGCTAGTGCTTGTTGTACTGTAGCAGTTCGCTTACGCTTCAGAAAACCCTCCACCTCCCCAGCTCCACCTGTATTGATCTGCTACGGGTGATTCAAGTATGCTATATGGGGGTTATTTCAAAATAGGGGTTTTGTTTTCAACATCGCTATTAATAAACGTTTCTTAAGCACTTAAGCAAATATTAATAGAACAATTCATTCATTTTCAACAATTGTTTTATTTATTTTCTATCACCTTTCTCTGTTTTTTTCTTTAACAGGTTCATTAAATACTATTTTTAGGTGTAGAAACTGGTATCAACCAAGATAACTACAAGTGTGTGTGTGAGAGAGAGAGAAAGAAAGAAAGAGTCTATAGTATAGGATTTGGCTAAAGCTGATCCTTCTGTGATCAAACAGTAAGCCAAAAAAGCCAGCAGCCAGACATTTCCTCAACCGCTCCACTGAGATGCAAAAGGGGAGAAACGATTGTCCAGTGAAGCTAAGACTGAGAGGATGAGTCAGACAGCGGGAAGGATGAGGGAGGTAGAGCTTGAGAGGGCACAAAATCTGAGCCTCAGCTACACCAAGAATTATTAGACAGAGTGGACGAGAGAAGGAGAGAGAGAGAAACGGAGGACACATTATAAGCAGTATAACAGAACCTGCTTCATTACTTCTATCACTTTCATTACCTCTTTCACAAGACAAGAATATATACTTTGCAACAATCTATAATTGCTGTAACTGTCAAGAAATAACAAGCTTTAGCCCTTAAAGGTTGTTTCTTCAGCTTCAGGGTGATTTATGCCCCAAGGTTCTATCACTATTAAAACAAATTATTATATTTTTTTCTCTTTTGATATATGAACACCATATTAAAACTAAACTGGAAAACTTTGTATCAATAGTTATACTACATTAATTCACTTCTGTTATTTTTTCAAGATGTGTTAAACGTGCACATTAGTGCTTTACTCTTGACCTAAACCCAGACCTTTAATATTAAACTACAAAAATCCTTTTAGAAAAAATATCATTACATGTTTTGAAATATATAAAAAGGCTGAAATAAACAATACTTTTTAAAAATTTATATATTGTTTATATTATATTATATTATATTATATTATATTATATTATATTATATTATATTATATTATATTATATTATATTATATTATTTCAAATGGTGTCATGTCAATCATGACAAACAATTGTGACCCTAATAAAGTTATCAAATATGACATTTGTTCAGATTTAACAGATAAATAGTCACGTGTTTCGGTATGTTGCTTGTGTGAGGCAAGGCACCCCCCAATCAACTTTTGATATTATGATTGCGTGTCATTTCAAGTCAAGCTGCAATATTCTGTAAAATTTGGGATACCAATAAAATTTCCCTTATCAAGACAAAGGTGACCGCTTTCAACCAAAAAATTAAAAAAATACAATCGATATGACCCTACATTAACAACGCATGTTCACTGTTGAACAATAGCTATGTTTCCATCCAAAGATCTGAATTCAACTTATGCGCAAAACTATAATATAGCATAACATATTTGTGAATAATTTTTTTTTTTAATCCAACGCATCAAAGAGAACAAAATCATCACTTCCCAATAAACTGCCACTAAATCTTACTATGAGAAGTCGGAGAAGCCACTAAATACTTTGATATATGAGGAATTTCTTGAATCTCTGAACAAGCGAAAGAAACACAATGAATACTTGGTGAAATTTATTTCTGTCATAGTTCATGTGCATGTTTCTTAACTAATAAAATGTTTATTCTACTCAACTGTAGACTTTTTGTGCAGTTTTAGAATTTATGCGCATCTTGGCATTTCCATCCAACATTTTTTTATTGCGATTTTCCCAAATGCGCATAAAATAGGTTGATGGAAACAGCTGTTGTTGGTAGACAAATAACATAAACATAAACCATTTCTCACCTGTGGGCTGAATTCTTCGTCGTACAGTGAGTTTAACCTGTCCAGTCCGGGCCGCCCCATGCATGAGGTCAATGACGTAACGGTGGGGTTTTCCAGCCACGGGGATCCCATCAACTGACATCAGCTCGTCTCCTGGCCGGAGACGCCCGTCTTTATCTGCTGGGCTCTTTTCGATAATTGCACCAATCAGGATCTGTACATGCATAGCACTGTTACTACAGACTCTCTTTAAGCTGTGTACAGAAACTAAAGCGGTTGAACAGATGCGTTATCATGTTAGCAAATGGCAGTGAGCTCTGGTTTGAGAAGCGTGTGGTTAGTCCTAGAGTACGAGCCTTCTCCTGAGCCTCCGGACTCACTGGCTGTCCCGGTTCCTCTCCGCCTAGGATTCTGAAGCCGAAACCGGACTTCTGTCTGCGCAAGTGAACCTCCACCTCCTGGAACTCTGATGCTGTAAATGAAAGCACACATTTATCTCACAACTTAGTCATTTCTCCAGACTATTCTCATCCTACAAGTGTAATTTAGTGTTCTGGGTGACATTTAAGACCCCGATTTCTTTACTTTGAGTACCCAATTTGGAAAATCCTTCATTTTATGTGCTTGAACCTGCATTAAGAGGTTCATTCTCAAGGCACTGAAACGACAAGTGGCAAAGGCTGACAAAAATAAAACTCTGTCTCCAGTTTTCTTTTCTTTTCTATCTATAGACACTAGCTGGATAAAAAAAAAGATTTCAGACTCTCAGATTTATTAGGAAAATAATTTATACTTAGATTTTATCTGACTTTTAATTCATGAACCCACGAATGATTTGAGTATGCAAGGCATAAAGCATAAAACAACACTGCACTATGTATTTAGACTATTTTCAAAGTATGTGCCATTTTCAAAGTATTTTTACTATATATATAGTATGTACGAATGAAATTTACTTTTTTTTTTAATTGAATATGATTTTTAGGTATTTATTTAAAGAAACTAAATGCAAAAAAGCAACAGGCCAAACTTTATACCAAATATATATATATAAAAGAGTTAGAGGTCATTTGGATATCATGGATATAACAAATGAATTTCAAACTTTCAGGCTTTATTTTATGCAGAACTCCTTCTGTCAGATTGTTTCTGTTTTGGGTGGAGATATATTTACTCACCAGAAGGGTCAGCTGAGAGAGCTGCTCGAGGAAGCCCTGGCTCTAAGAAAGGGAGAGATACAAGGACAGCCCATAAATCACAGCTTATATAAACACACACACACACACACACCTGGAAATATACAAACTACAATATATACATCACCTGCCTCACTAATATAACGCCCAACAGCTACAAAGCAATGAAGATATATGTGAATATACAGTGCCCACAAAAAAGCCCATTTTGTCATTTAATAACAACTATCTTTTGGCAATTTTGATTTCAATTTGATTATATATTTTTTTAAATTAATCAATGGGTGTTTTTTCAGTGAATGCATGAAGTCAGTTCTTGATTTTGGCCTTTTTTTAATTATACAATATCTCAAAACTCAACTTCATCCCCTGGCTCAGACGAGACACTTTCATGCCTGAAAATCTACACACGGCCATGTTTTATGCTGTGTGTATACTGCATTTAAACTAGGTGCAAGTTTGAGCTCGATTCTAATTCAGAAAGGGAGTCTGAGCTTCAACTGCATCATTCTTGCAACCTCATCTGCACTTCTGCTAAAGCTGGTTATATATATTATATAAAGTATTGTGTATAATGCTATGATTTACTTATTTTTTATTTGACTGCAGCATAGGCTAGTTGTTGAATGACATAAGTACGACATCATAAAGATGTTAAGCTCTCTAATTCAAACCTCAATTGCATTAAAGTTCGATTCAAATGAGCTCTTTTGAAATTATTCAGTTCAGAATTTAAAATGATTTGTGTTCACAGACATTCTGCAAGCTTTAAAACGTTTCAATAGAAGATATGTAGTTCAATGCTGCTTTTTGTTAAACGATTGTACATAAAATGTCCAAATCAATTTCTTTGCGTTCAATAAGAACAGCATGAAAAGCATGCTTTAAATAGATTAACGCTTAATGACTGAAAATGGAGCATATAAAACCATTTGAGAGCAAATGTGAATTAAATATACAAGTAAATATTTTTTCATATTGAATATTGTTCAAAAGAACTGTTGATTTTCTTCGCTGCAGTGATGAAATGTCCTGATAAAACTTTATCATGTCACATTTTTTCATAATTAGCAATGATTTTATGCAAATAACAGATTTGAATGATGGAAGAAAGTCTTAAATCAGAGGTGACCAAATATTCACAAAATAAGCTAAGACTTATTAATTTAAACATATATCAAAAACCACATAAAATATGCATTAACATAAACCGAATGCATGCCCACGATGCTAAAAACGTAGCTAATGAAATACTTGAATATAAGTATTAAAGAGATTTCGAAAGTTTCAATTTAGCAACTTGACAGAATGCAACGTTTTTACAGCATCTGCAACATCAAGTGCATATTCAAACAGCTATAAAACATTAACAGTGTTGTGACTGAACATACTCAAACACTCCTGACGCTTTCAGATTACAGATTACTTGTAGAAAGTGGTGCAATTTCACAAAATGAGGCTGCTTAAAACATCTTACTCAAAAAAGTAAGATGCAGCTCACAGGAAAATATTCCAAATGTAATAAACCATCAGGAAGCCAACATACTTACCTTGAAGAAAACTAAACTGTTTGCACATCATGTCTAAATCCCCAGGGTTTCTACAATAGATTGTATATTAATAATAATAAAGCATAACTCTCTTGGAAATCTATGGAAACACATTAAAAAAGGAATAATCGTTAAACAACATCAACGCTACCCAACATGTCCAATGCCAACCTGTCACTGCCAGCTGTGAATACTAAAGAGAAGCTATATACAAAATAAGGAGGTATAGACTAGGAAGCTTTAATGAGGAAGAGCAACCTTGCTGATTTAAAGCAGAACAAAAAGGTCAGTAGAAAAAAGTTTATGCAAATGCACAGTGAAGCCAAAATGTGACGAATAACGGGAGCGCAGACAGAAGTTTAGAAATGGCTTCTAGCTTCTAGCAGCAGAACGACATGTTGACCTCTACCGATTTAATCACTGTCAGTCAGTTTAAAGCACCTTTGGTAATCTAACATTAACTCTATTGACACTTCAGATTGTTTTGTTCAATATGCAGTAGATCTTAAGTATAGTGATCAGTATATTCCCATTCTTATAAATTGATGCATTTTAAACTATTTGTTGAATTAAACATACGCTTCTAATTAAAATGCAATGAATATGGTTCACAGGGACCATGAAAAAGTTCAGAAAGTGTATATGTGTGGTAAGGTCTCTACATTTGGTTAAGAAAGTACCTGCATTAATAATGCAAGGCGTTATATAATAATTATATAATAAGACCACTAAAGCTCTTTCAGTCCCCAGAGTAGCTCCAAAGATCTCATTGTGGTAGAATTTCGAATTGACAAGACACAACAACCTCAGAACACTTGCCTTACAATAACAAAAAAAACATTTTTTTTTTGTCCAAGAGTCCGAGACATGAACTGACAAGCTCACCATGCTCTAACCAGGCTCAACTCAATGACACACCAGTAAAAGTCCATTTTTGGATCAAAAAGGAAAGAAAAACATATTCTGATGTTAAGTTTCAGTTGATTATTGGGTATCTCGAACGCTGTTTAATTCTGGTAACAGGCATTTACACAACACGTCCGCATTATTTTTTACGCCTGCTAGAGGGCGCTTAACTTTAAAACGTAAATTTATGTTGTAACAAGGTGCTTGCACAAACAACCTATAGGGTTGTTTTTTTTGGAGGAGCAATGCAGGTATGGAGTGGAAAAACACAGTATGTAAACAGCACAGATTAGCAGTAGGCATTAATGCTAGCTTTAAGCGCTAGCAAGAAGTTACTTACGCCTATTCTCATAGATAGTCCTGGACTTCTCATAGAGATCATAGGGGTCAGGTTTGCTCAGGTCAAACTCTGGACCTGAGGGCCAGTGCAGATATGGAGCGCTGTGAGGGAGAGCATGGATAGATAGACTGGCTGTGGGACTGCTGTGAGGATCCCAATGTTCCAAGACCTGCAAATACACCGGCATTCAGTAAAGCGCCCAGTCATCGCCCAGCGTTGCGTTTATTAATATTCTCAACTGAGTAAGCAAACTGCGCTCTTCCAGGCAACTTCCGCCTTGGAATTTTAGCTGGCCGTGAAATAGGAAGGTGTTTAACAATGAACTCACTTTTGCGGTAATTAGTTTTTAAATGAAGCGCACACACACACACACACAATACATGGCAAGTTAGTTCTAGCTCAGCAAAATAAGGCCGCATCAAGGGCTCATCAAGGACGCTTGATGTGTTTTTCTATTGCTGACGATACTGAATGTAATCTTTGTGTTTTCTCATGCTAATGTAGCTGTGGGTGAAACGTTCCCAAACCACTTCACTACACAGGGCTCTTGCACGACACCAAAAATTAGGTTATGCAAATAGGAGGTGCAAAGAACAACAAGCAGGAGTAGTCTACTTTTTCTCATAATAAAGCTGTTGTCACACATGATTAGACTGCTTGCTTTGAACCCAAGTTTGTTTTTCCCACTGCTAGTCACTTTGTACTTTTATACTTTTTACCTGTTCCGATTTCTCTTAATGGTTTCATTAATGATTCTCTAAGTATTTTTACAGATATATTTGTATTATAATCCCCCCCCCCCGGAAAGGACAGAAAGTTGGCGGAATTGGGAAAAGTTAAATACAGCAGACTTTAAAGGCACGATATAATCATTACAATGTAATCATTACATTTAGGTGGAAAAATCAACAAAGAGGGAAAGTAGATGCCAGGATGAGAAAGATGCCAAGGCTTATTAAAGGAGGTCAGTTTTAGTATGTTAATCTGGAGGAGCTGTAGAGGATGAAGGCACATGTCTCTGGGCTGCTGTGTACGGCTGAGAAACAAACAGATTAAAACGTGTCACTGCCAAGCAAACTCATCCACACACGCACATTAGCTCATAGATGATGTTATTACAGGCAAAGCCAAGTGCTGTAATAGCTTTTTGCTTATAACAAATCAAAAAGGCTCATGCTAGAGGTCTGCTAAAGGACAAACTGGATTTTGGATGAGTTCAGGTCAGTTTTTTATACTTAACTTTAGGTTTGCAATGGGTTCAGATTTGTGATGAATAAAAAATACCGTTTCATTATAAATATTTAATGGGTTCACTTAACTTGTTATATCTTCAGTCTGAAAATAGGAGCGTGAGAGTTTACATGCTCAGAGATCAAATGGATTAATATTTGGTTTAGATTTTTGACAGATGTGATTTGGTTATCAAAATCATTGGAAAAGACTCTGTATATTAGAGATGTACAATGCCTTTGCGAAAGTATTCATACCCCTTTATTTTTTTCCCAACACAGTCTCCCGACCAATTCGTCTGTATTCATGGCTATTCGTGGCTAACTGTGCTAATTCATACAAATTCATACGAAATTAATCGATTTTGTACAATTTGTCTAAACCCCAGTGATGGGTAGATTTAGGGGCGGGGATTTGTACGAATTAGCCACCTTGTAAAATATTGACAAGTAACTAATATTGTGACCATTTTAATTCACTGTTAATTTGCCCAAGTTTTGCATGCACTACTTTATGACTTGTGAGTATGAGAGCATGAAGGTAGGAATATTTAATAGAATTGGGAAGCTGGGAGGATCAGTTGTGAATTCGTTCTTTAAAACGTAATTTGTTTTTATTTAGAATTGAGTAATGTTTTTTCCTTCTGAGCCATTTCTGAACAAATACTGTTGTCAGAACCCTGAAAGATATTAACATATTTAACCTATAATAATATAAACCATGTGCATTCAGACTGGTTTCATATGGATTACAATGCTTCTGTATTTTCAAGATCTATTCGTTGGTAGTCTGTAGCAAAAACCACATTATCATGTGCTATCACATAATTTCGAATGATTCAGAGCTCTGACAATATAACCGTAATATTCAGTGTAGGCTAAAATTCTTTGGACATGGATAATTGAAGAAAAAATTGACCATTTTAACATTTTCCAGTTATGAAACTCTTTCTGGCTGTGGAGATATTCTTAAAGCTAATTATGTCTAATTAAAGCCCAGCATAAGAGAAGAAGAGAGAGCTCTGCTGTATTGGTATAACGAGACTTTCACTGTTCCACTTTTGTTTCCTATAGAGATAGATACAAAGATATGTGCTGAAGAATGACAGTACAATGACCAGCAGTTCAAGGCAGTGCGACTAACTCTCTGTAGAGTGAAGAAAAAGCAGCCGATTTATGACCAGTCAAGCCTCTATTATATGGAAGGAGACAAGGCAGAAATCTCAAACCAAAAATAAATAAATGCGTGGGTGGATGGGTTGGCATGTACTGAAGCACTGTGTATGTACAGTATATATATATATATATATTGCACACACACACACACACACACACACACACACATACTGTATATATATATAGATATAAATAGTTAATTAGCAAAATCAGATAAAAGATAACTTTTTATCTTTCTAGCACAATAGCACAACAAAAAATTATTAATTTATGGGGAAAAACCCCCACAAAAATTTAGTTTATTTATTTGTTTTGTTTTTGCAAATAAAAACTTCATTTATATATATATATATATATATAATTGCTAATTATGATATCTAACTGACACAAAAATGAACTGTTCGGTACATGATACGCATATTGTTACACCCCTAATAATTAAGACTATATATTCTATATATTCCATATAATATTAAATATTCTTTGCAGCAAAATTGTCAAATACCAGAAATGAAGTTTTATAACTTTTCCACATTTTTCTATTTGACATGGCCTTAGTCAATTTCAAACACATCAAGGTAAAACTTTGTATAATTGTGTTTTTTTAGCCAACTGGAGATTTAATAACTAGATTTAATGTATATATTTAACATGATATTTGGAATAAAAATATTATCTAATATTAATATTAATTATATATTAATACATTTACATATGCCGTCACGAGTGCAAATATACATACACATGGGACAGTGCAGAGTTTGAGGAACACTTTCTTGAAGATTCAGTCAAGCAGACAAGACAGCTGACAATATTGGACCAGAATCAAAAGACATTACAGAGACAGACTGCTGAGGGTGAAGGTTTAACGTGCCACATTACACAGAGCACTGGTTAGTGAGAAAAGATTAGTGAAGGTGCAGTGATTTGTTCTCAGCTGTATTAAGTGTTTACTTCAAACTAGGCTCTCCACAGCTTTTAACAAATTAAATTCCATAATCTTTCCAGTTGTGATTACTGGATTTTCAAAACAATTTTGCACCGACAAAAAAACATTTTCTATTAAAACAAGCTTTTAACAGAACAAATTATGCTTTTAACTAGACAATATTAGCCTATTTGCTCTATTAAAATGGATTTATTTTCAAACATTTTTAAATGTATTTGGTGTTTTAGTATTGTTTGTAAAGCAAATTAATCTAAACTTATTGTATTAAGAGACACAAGCAGTAGCTTAGTACAATGCAGTTAGTGGTAATATGTTATAACAATGTAATAAAGCCTTTATTATGCATTAATCTTTGTAATAAAGCTCAACAGTCATGGTTATTAACACATATGTTTTTTATAATGTGTAATACAGACCTAATCACTCAATATTGGGAGTAAAAAGTTGATGTTAGTTTATTAATTAAATTCAAAGGGCTGGAATACAATACGTTTTACCTGTTTAGAGGTCTTCCAAGGTGAAAAGTGACCTGCAACGGAGAACAAAACCTTTAACATGCTGGATCTTTAGTATTAGACTTGAAGGGATGTTTAAGCAAATCAAAACAGAAAAAAAGCCTTTATTATTTTGTTTACTCCACAGCTGTTCTCTCTTGAGGTACATTCTGGGCTGTGCAGATGCATTTTTTCATTTTAGCTAATATTTCTTTTTCTAAATGGGGTCCAAAAAGCCTTTCTGGGATCACTTGTATTTTGTAATATTCTAACTTAATACAAAATAATTTGGGAATGTTTCAATAGCATCTTTCAGTGGAAGGAAGACATTTTTACAAAGTCGTTCAAATTGGCCTATTTGATGAATGACCTAGAAATAAAGCCGAATAAACATGTAATATCCATTCACTTTTTATTTCAGACTGTCTCAATAATTCAGTCACTGCGTAAAATACTTCCGAATTGCATAATTTTGCTGGAATTGTTGTGGTGTTGTATTAAGCATCTGATGAATAATTCTAAGTAGCGTTAAACAAATAATCTTTAAAGTGCTTAAAATAACTATAACAGGATTAGTGTGCAATTATAAAAAAAAATGAACAGTGTTTTAAATCGAGACCATTTAATCTGCAATTACAACGAAGATACAATTCAAACAGCAGCTATTCAAATATCTATTCAGTTCAGAACATTCGCTCCTCTCTAAGGCAATTGCGTTTTGAGCACAAGCGTTTATTATTTGAATATTTTATGTATCTGTTGAGAGTAAGAGAGAGAGATTTGAATGTAAAATACACAAGTTTGACCCTGTGGACCATATTTGTTGATCCTTTTTGATGACAAATAAAAAAATATATAAATAAAATTCTCCTGTTGTTGCAATCAATGAAAGGACGCCCCAAATCCAATGACAGAAAGATGCTTAAAATGCACCAAGCAGCAACTTCACATCACATCAAATGCTCATCCCGCCCCCCTGGAGGAAAAACACTGGCTGAGATGAGGCGAAAGACCATGAGGCTTCTGAACTCTAATCATAACAAACAGGAAGTAGAGGCAGTGTAGAGCACCTCTTCTGGTATTAAGAGCTAAACAATACTTGCCGACATCAAACGGCAAATTCATGAATATTTTCTTTTTAAACTCCTCCTAAATCGGCCTTGAAGTGCACAAAACAAACCCGCGCATACACCATCCAGTGTCTTGCAATCGACTTCTGTCTTTCATGTCTCACCGCAGATGACCTTCAGGAATGAACAAGGCGATGCAAATGACCTGTTTGGAATTAGTGAGAGGGAAAAAACAGTGCACAAACATGCTTGAGCTGTACGGTTAATCCAATAAAGAATTAAGAATACGGCTGCTGTGAAATGTATTCACATTTTAAAATTTTCATAATCATACGTTGTTTTAGCAATGGTTTATATTTGCGTAAGTTGCACCATCAAAGGTTATTCAATAGTTTAGGAAAGATCCACTTCTAGTGAAGCATTTCTGAGTTGCTATATTGAAATGAAAAAATATGTTTTTATAAGTTATTATAAGTTTAGGTTTGCTTTTCAAGGATCCAGGTTGACTGTGATTACAATGTTTTTGTGATTATGTTATCTTGAACTTTTGATGTAAAATAATTCATTAGCAATCCTCCGCTCTTTTTGGAGGTGTAGATTACATTAAGAATCTGACATGCTTTTTCATATAAAATAAGTATTTTAATGATTTAATTTAATAATCCAATGTGATCTCAAGAGTATTCTTATGTATTTAACATAACACACAGCTATACCACATGCACATTTCCTTATGTTTGCCTAGACCCTAAAATTTTAATTATTCAAGTACTGACATTGTCTAATATGCATATGAAAGACTATACAGACATACATGTTTACGAACCCTCTCTATGAATAAACTATGAATATTTAATTCATTCTATTTATGATCAGTCAGATTTATTTAACACTGTTAAACCTCTTATACTGTTCTGTGACTTCAAGTGCTAGCTTGTTTCAAGAAATGACCTTTATTTTCAACAAGAATAACTAGAAATTAATTTTTAAATTTAATCATTACATTTAACAAATAGTTTGAATATGCCAAGGCACAAAAAAGCATTAAATATCACAAATGCACCATACAGTAAAATGCCTATATGACATATCTATTAGATATTTTTTATTTTTGCATTATAAACTAAATCTTCAGAATTAGTTTGATTGTTGTGTTTGAAGTACAGACGCAAATTCATGTCGTTATTAATCATCATTATCATCTCCATCCTCAGAGGTAAAAGCTTTAGAGGTAACAGAAAAATTTGTGACTCAGAAACATTGTAACAAATTATTACTGTAAATTTTTGTGCTCGTTTCATTTTTAATTTTAAGCATTCATGTTTAGTTTCAGGAATAGAGTTAAGGAATCTAATATATAAAAAAAACTAATATTTTAAAGAATTTGTGAATATTTTACAAATTATATGTATTTTCATTTTTGCTGTTGCCAATGTGTCCGCATTGTACACGGAAGCCTGTTTTTGCCACTGAATACAAAATTTAAAAATTGTTACTTTTTATTACTACTTTTACTACTTTTTAATTACTACTTTTTTTTCTGAGAATTGCCATATAAACTAACAATTGCAAGTTATAAAGTCAAAATTGTAAGATCTAAAATTACTATGTTTTTTAATAACTCGCAAAAGCAAGTTTTTTTTATCAATTTTATCAATTTACTTACTGTAGGTAGAAAAAGTTCGAATTCCAAGTTTGTATCAGGCAGTTCTCTGAAAAAAGTTCAGAATAGTGAGATAAAAAGTCAAAATTACCTTCTTTTTCTTCTTTCTATTTTTTTATTCAGGCTTTAATACATACCAGCATACTAAAATTGCACATTTTGACTTTTTTTCTCACAATTGCAAGTTTGGATCTAGCAATTCTGACATTTTTTCTTGTTCTTCTCACATTTTTATATTCTGAGATATAAAACTTGCAATTGTAAGTTATAAAGTTCAGTTTTAATTTTAAAGAGAATCAATCCTCAGAATTGCAATGTATATATCTCACAACTTTGGCTTAATAACAACAAGAAATACAGAAATACAACAAGTTTATATTACAATTCTGTGAAAAATTTTAAAATTCTGAATTTGTATCAGGCAATTCTGATGCAAAAAGTCAGAATTGTGAGATATAAACTTGCTATTGCAAGAAAAAAGTCAGAATTGTGTGATAAAAATGACCTTTTAAAAATGTTTTTATTCAGTGGCAGAAACAAGGTTCCATACATACCAGCATACCCAAACATACAAAAAAGGATATTTTTGTACCTATTTATGTTTTGTACAAACAAAAACCACATAGAAACTCTGAGACCAGGCTGGAAATTCTCAAAATAATCTGCTCATAATCATAACGCTTTAGTGTTTATAATATGGTATATAATAAGGTGATCTTTTTGAGTTTTTGATGTATAAAACAGATATAGTCCAAAGCTTTTTGGATGTATAGCCTGCATTCAGAATCTGACATGCATTCGCCTCACATAAGTACTTTAATGCACACTAAATTCTAATCAAAACGAATCACTGCATTTACAACACAAGCAACAGCAAAAGGCTGATTAAAAAGCAAAGTGCTGCATGTTGCCGTCGGCTGGGCATGAGTCATCAAATGAGGAGCAGAGAGTCCAACAGGCCACAACTTGGCTGCTTCAGTGAGCAAGGCTGAACGAGAAATCAGTGACACTGGCTGAAAGGAAGGGAAAGTGGCTTGATTGCTCTTCATTTGTATGAATAGAGAAACGAATGGAAGAGTGCAGATACAAGTCATATCAATCCTCTTAAATGGGTAAAAACAACACGAGAAAATATAGCAAAACAAGAAAATGTTTGCTCAAAGTAGCATTTTGCTAAAAAACAGGAGCTCTTGGTGCACTGTGGTCGATTGCTATTAATCACAATAAATGAACACAGCAAACAGAAAAGGTCAGCGGGTAACAACCCTCAAATTTCGATTCCTAATGTGGTTCACATCACTTCACAGGTCTGTAAACATACTTTCAAATAAACACGCGCTAGATTCTGCCACATCCTTTATCCATTTTAAGCAGATTAGGCTTACAGCATTCATTAAATGCTGTAAATTTGTATGATGCAGGTGAGGCTGATATAAGAACACCCTTAATCACATGGCATTGCTGATTGGTTTCTTTTCACATCAACAGCCAGTAAGCTTGCTGCTCAACATTGAAATACTTGGCTGCTTGCCTTAGCAGTTGGAGTGCGCTTCAGAAAATCTACCTCTTCCCCAGCTCCACCTTTATATAGATCTGCTACGGAGTAATTCTTGTACTACTGTCATTTTAAGCGTAATGCTTTCTCTTCTTCCTGCCTCTCATGTGTGGGCTCTAGTGCATTCTGATTAAAATAGGCTGTGGAAAGTCAGGACATCTAATGTCCACTTTGCCACAAATCAACGACTTGCTTACCATCTAGCGCTCTCTTTATGACTGATGTGCATTTCATTAACTAAACAAGATTTAAGGAGCACAGAGATCAAATGGGGAGCATTAATCTTCATTTACTCATAATATACACACAGACCAAGCAGGCAGCAGTCTGACTGCTGAGTATATCGAGGTATGAAGCTGCCAGTAGAATATATTCAATATGTACTAAACGGCATATACTGATTTTTGCATATATTCAACAGCAATGCTGGATATTGAATAACATATATTAGATGTAAAGTAATAGGCACATAAAATATAAGTAAGTATACATACGTAAATGTGGTGAATATGGGTCCTTTAGAGGCCATAGTGTGACCCAGCTAACGAAATATGACCTCTCAGATGTTTTTCTTAAGTGAAAGATGAGCATTTATTGATAGAGTGATGTAAATACGGTACAGTATGTCCATCATTAGAACCAAACTGTTCATACTGAAAAGCTAGCGACTTATTAATGTTATGAGTTGTCTTACTGTATGTGCGTGTGAGTCTGTGTGTGCATTCACATCCACTGTCAATTCCCATAAGCTCCTTTTGAAATTTTGAAGCATGTGTCTGGTAAGCTAATGGTCCCATGCCTATATCTGAGTTAATGGGTATAAATCAGCTAATGAGAATATCAGTAGAGCCGAAGCTAATTAGCTCTTTGATGAGACGCTGAGAGGCGTTTGTTTTCCTCAACCAGCTAAGAGTCATCTGTTTCTGTTACAAACACACATAAACAATCACTCACACACACACACACACACACACACACACTTTAGGATGGACAGAGCTTCTAGTAAAGAGGATAATTGATAAGCTGCATTGATAACACCAAATGTGATATTAATGCAAGCTTTGAAAAGTCATTTACACAGTGCACACATACAGTATGCTCACATACACACACAACAAGCTAGATAGACCATTTCCTCTACTAGCTACAGTACAACCAAAATAGCAGATGCTTAAACTGGTGGCCATGACAACAGTGAGACAGGAAGCATAAGACGATATCCACCACCTTGCGTATCTGTTTAAATTACTCAGGGTACCCAAAAAACCATTGTGACAAAAATAGAACCTGACAATAATTCAGAGATGAAGTGTATTGGATTTTCTACATTAAAATACTTCCTTCTATCCCAGCTTAATACGCAGAGCTTTTTGAATGTTGATTTCTGAGCATACTGACTAGCAAAACCAATGGGAATGTAGAGGAAACCAATCTGAAACCACACACTTTAGCTTTAAAACGAAGTCACCATAAGCAAAAAAAGACACTAAATTTATTTATTTTTAATTACAGTACATGTGATGATGCGCTGTATTTTTAAAAATGTTTATAGTTACAGATATTATAAGGTTTTCTGAAAATATTATGAAAAGCGTAACACAACTGGATGGTGAGGATATATAGAACTTTCTCAATGTTGTCAAAAATAAACAGATTTTGGTTGCACTTTATTTCACAGTACTCGTAATTACACAAAGTTACTGTACAGTGTACCAACCTACAGTACTTTAGCTTACAGTAGTATAAGGTAAAATTTTCAGAATCCACATGGGCCTGGTTATCACAAACCTCAACTTTATGGGGTTTTCAATTAATTTGGCTTTTTTAATTTCAGTGATGAAGCAATCGTTTTCTTCTGGAAACCTTTATCTTGCTTTTGGGCATCATAACCACTATTCTGCTGAACTGTTTTGTGTGTCATACCGAAGCTGTCGTTGTAATGTTCCAAGGGACATTTTAGTGCAACAATAATCTAATAACAATACGATCTCTACCAAATAAGCCAATCGTGGAAACGGCAGATGGCGCTCTGGAAGAGTATTTGGTAATCAATGGATTCCAGTCAAAGACTCTGATCCTGGAGCAGCTTTTCAAAGCAAGATCCAATGGATAACCATTCCAGGGGAACATGCCAAAATGCACTTAAATCAGCAGCCAAGGGCATTTTCACAAGTGAAGAGTGCTAGACATGTGGGGCAGTGAAATTATTGCAGAGACAAAGAGATCTGGCAGGAAAACCACATCACCATCTGGACATTATGAATGAGACATTTATAAACAATCAACCCACTGTTACACCATGGACAAGTCTTGAGATTTAGGTTTAGACTCCCACACCAGAGATAGAAGGAAAGCAAAGATGACAATCGATCAGCAAGGAAAAAAGGGGTGTAATAAAAGAAGAGACCGAGAGGGTGAACCAAACTGTTCACAAGAGACTCTCACATTTGCACTAGTGTAATTAGAAAGGATGGCCAGTGTCCAGTGGTGAGACAGAGGGGCCAAATTGCAGCACATTAAGAAGTGGCACATCATTTTACTGGAGCACTGACAGTTTTATTAGCGTGTATAATAGGCTGTCTAAACACTCCTGGACCGTTCCACTGATTGGATTCGTAGAAAAGCCTATCTGTGTGAGTAAGCTACTCCTTGTGTCATTGACTGGATCAGATGTAAAACCGAGAAGACCTGTTTGTTAATTGGTAAACTGCTTGTATATCTTGGTATCACAGTCAGTGCTGAAGAACATAATTTTTGCTAGCTCATTTTACATATGGCATAACATAGTTTAGCCAAGTAGAACATTAGCATTCATTCATCCAGAGTGTTTTCCTGCCTATGGCCGAGGCACTGGGACGAGCTCCAGCATCCCTGAAGCCAATCCTGACCCCAACCCCTAAATTCTAAATCAAATCCCTATTTCTAACCCTTATCCCAAACTCATTATTCCCATACCTTCATCGAACCTGGATCACAGCCCAAAGCATCAGCTCTTACTCCAAACTGCAATTTAAATCTATCAAGGGCTCCCTAATCCTTTTACTGAACCCTGACCCAATCATCGAAATTTGAAATTCAACCACTATCTGTAATCCTTATCCGACTCCCATTACTCACATGCTTTCATCTAACCCGGATCCTATTCCTCAGCATCAAATCGTATCCCAAACTGTATCCTAAATCTGTCATGGCTTGCCTGAACTTTTCGCTGAACCCTGACCCAAACTCCTAAATTCGAAATGTTAACCTTTATCCCAAACTCATTACTTCTACACCTCCACCCTCGATCTTAAACCTCACATCAACTCCTATTCCAAACCGCAACCTAAATCTATCATGGACTCCCTGATCCTTTCACTGAACCCTGACCCCAAACAACTTATTTTGAAATTTAACCCGTTTCTAACCCTTATCTTAAACCCATTACTCCTACAACTTCATATAACCTGCATCCTTACACTCAGCTCCGACTCCTATTCCAAACCTCAAACTAAATCCGTCATGGATCCTATCATTCTTTCACTAAATCCAACTTTCAAATCTAACTATTATTTACCCTGATCCCAAACCCTTTACTCCCAGTTCTTCCGTAGCCTAACCTAGATTCCAACAGTCAGATAAAATCCTTCATAACCTCCCTGATCCTAACCATAGCCTCAAACACCTAACTTCTATTTCTAACCATGATCCAAAACCCCAAACACCACTCTCCATGGTCCTGAAATCAGACCTGGATCAGTCTGATTTGTCAATGAATCGCTTAGACTGGTTTTGTGAATATTATAAACTGATTCACTGAAAAGATCCTCATTTGCAAACTCGGATGTTAAGTGAATAATGAGATATTTTCTCACATAAAGGAGTTGTATGGCTTTAGAAGTCATGTATCAAAAGGACGGAAGAAAGGAAGAGGTGCGGATAAATACAGATGGAAGCAGCATTGAATAAAACTGACCCTGAGACTTGGCTTGACAAAAACTGTTGGTTTGTGCAAAGCGTCTTCTGTCCTCCTTATGTCATTCACGGCATGTTTGAACAGACGGATGTTAAACTCGAGTGGTAGCGTGATGCTACAGGCTGTTTAGCGTTTCAGGGCTCACTGTGCAGTCTGACTGAATATGACGAGGATAGGAATGGGACAGATTGCTGAGGTACGGGACATGAGTCCAAATTCATACTCAAGTGGACATAATGACCTTCAGGCTCGCTGACTCTACAATGACTCTACCCACATTGATTCGGAACAAAACATGCGTCCTGGTTGTGGGTGAGTGGCCTTTCAAACACAAATGGCCATTTAACAATGTAGTTTCATTACACTTAACTTTGGTAAGGCACAAATCACACCACATCGACATCAAATGAATGAATACACATAACCCCAAATAAGAGTTTGGAATTAATTAAGGTGACCTCTATTTGTATTACTTGTTCCAAACAAACTGACAAAAGAGCTGAATGCACACTTTTTAAGCAGCCTGGTTTCTAAATGTATTTTTCCCATTCATTTTCTATGGCACTGCAGATATTTGTAGAACTCTGCACTATGAACCAAAACTCCTGAAGAACCATTTACAAACCAAAACGAACCGAATTTTGTTATTTAATGCAATCACATTCATATGTTTGAAATCAGTATAATTAGCACAATACTAGAAAAGCTCCTACCGTAATCATGCATATGTGCGCTTTGGAGTGCAGTCGTGCTTCATACTGTATGTAAAGCACATAGAGGCTGTAATCCAGCATACTGATCACTAGGGCTTAACGAGGATTTAATGTCTCTCTCGTTAACCTTTAACCTGCACTGACACAGAGGAGAGGCATACTTCACAAAATCTCTCATCACCCCTCAGGGATGGGTTCTGACATTATACTGAAAATCGAACTCACTTTATCTCTCCAGTTCTAATTATTGTAAATAGAGAGTTTAAACCTTCAAGTTGCAAAATACAGTGTCTCATTCTCTTTACTGTAACATGAAGATAATGTTAAAATATTTATGCCTCACGGTAGCATTTGCTTTATTATATGATGTTTTTTGAAACATTGTCAAAATGTAATTTACTGTAGTTAACAAATATATTATAGAAATGAGAACGAGTGAGGGTGGATGTAAATGCTGTTCTAAAAAGTCTTAATAAGAGATTACTCTTTATTTAATGCTAGGATGCATTTCGTACTGTGTAATATTATTTAACGGCTTTGATGATTAAGATCTCTATCCCTTTCCTCTCTATCCTGAATCTTTAATCTAAATATCCCCTTCGCTTTCCTTCTCCCTTTCTCTCTGGGTTATATCAGACACTCTGATTGCTACGGGTCATAAATCACACTGGCTCAAGCTGCTTTTAAAAAAGGCTTATATTTTCTCAGTTAAGGTGTCAGTTGGAGCTAAAGCCATTGAACGGCTTTTATGTATTCAATACTGAAATGTTTAGAACGAGCTGCTTTTCTATAGTGTAGACAGGTGCCTGTGGATCGGCTTTTACAGCCTTTTCATTTCCTACGAATTATTCACAATTAATCTGGGCCTAAAACTGCAGACATTAAAAAAAACAAAAAAAACAACGGCAAGTGCTTCCAACTGCAATTAGAGATCAAATTATATGCTTTCTGGGCTCTGACATGCTGGACAGGCTGTATGCATACGCCTGACAAAACAGGCTGTACTAAATATATATATATATATATGTATGGCACAGAATTAAATTAATCTACTAAATAAGTTCAGAGATAGTCACCTAAATTTGGTTTCAACATTCTGCTTCCATTTCCTCACAAATATGCACTATGCATAACTAATAGCAGATACATTTGTTAAGTCCCAGGCCTCAAGAACTGTGATATACTGACAATGAATGCAAAGTTGGCTTTTTTATTAAATAGCTGGAGTAATCTGAGAAAGGTCAACTGCTTGATTAATTGGGGAGAATCTGAAATCAGTCTCAGGTGAGAAACAAGTTATCACTAGCAATAATCAACAGCACTGTAAAATAATCAGTATCGATTGACTGCCCCTTGAGAGCGAGACACTGAACCAGTGAACCATAATTTGTATGTGAGACAGTGTAGGTGTCTGGGACACGGCGTACGTGAGTGTAGGAAGTGCTTGTGTGCTGAAAAGCACATTACTGCGAAATGCCATGCGTGAAGCTTTAAATAGCTGTTTGGCATCAGTTTTGGGAACAATTTGGACTTCAGCATAACTTTAAAGCTGGTGAAATGGCTTGATGATGATGTTTTCTTTCCTGGATTAAAAGTAGGACACATCCAAAGGGTCAACAGCCAGTAGCCTTTTGCCAATAGTCAATAGCTTTTGGCCTTGATTCTGTGTCACTGAGCTGTGGTCACATTAGCGAAATTTAGGAAAAATGTTTAAGGCCAAAAATCACAAGTAATGCATGAATCACATCAAAGTCACTTTCAAACCAAGCAGCTTTCTGTCTGTTCTTTTTCAAATTTGCATGACCAGTAAGGCAAAATCTGCATGGGAAACTCAAAACACTTAAAACTCTACAGATTCCTACTGAAAAGGCTGATGTCGCTTACAAAACTTGTTTAAACTTCTCTCGTTACAAAACTCCGAAATTGATTTCAGAGAGTCTTTAAGTGAGCTGTTACTGCATTTGTGAAAGCGAGTTATGTCCTTGTACGAAATGCAGGACCTACATATACTGAGCACACAGGTAGTGCGTATGCATGTTTGTACACTACTGTAATTATGTGTCAGAGACTATTTTTACCCACAGAGCTTTTCTGCACAGCGAAGGTCATAGAAAGCAGAAACAGCTTGTTCTTCAGCGTGACTCAGCGCTTAAAGAAAGCCAAGAAGTGAATTATGAAACTGCTAAGAGCAAGATGGACTAATCAACCAATTAAGAGTTCTTTCCATATTTTAGTTTGTGGAAATATACACAGAAGAAAGCCTCCTTACCTGCCCCTCCTCTTTGCACAACCAGCGTGGCCTCCGCCCCAACGGGGCAATCTTTTAGCAGCTCCACCACCTGTGTGTGTGACAGCGTTAGCGCTGATTGCTGATTAATTTCCACAATCAGATCGCCCTCGCACAGCCCTGGGCATCCCTGCGCCTCCAGAATCTGCTTCACCCGCTGTCCTCCATTATAGTCTGCTATGGTGAATCCAAACCCATCCGCCCCTTTTACCATGGTAACCGTTAACAGCTCTCCTCCGGCCGGACCTGACGATGCCATTGAGACGCTGTCCTCCAATGGTCCTGCATCCAGGTGGGTGTCTCCAGGGTGAGGCTGCACCAACGTCGCTTGCATTGGGTCAACGAAGCGAGCGGTGCGGGAGATGTACTCCATGTAGCTGTCGTAACTATTCCGTCCGTTGACCAGCAGAGGGCGATCAATTAGGCCAAGGGGGGATAGCAAAGTGTTGGCTGCGTCCTCTGGGTCGTACGGAAGAGGGTAACCCCTGCAAAGGACGAGGGTTACGCTTTGTCCGATTGGCACCGACTGGAAAAGCTTCACCACGTCAGCGTGGGTGGTACCCAGGACGCAGACGTCGTTAATGTAGACAATCACGTCTCCTGGAAAATAATTCAGCACAAAGAAAGATATATTAGCAAACAGATAAGAAGCCAAGGCTGATTCAGAAGGTAGGCGTAATTAACTTGATTGTGAACAAGTAAAAAAATGTTGATTCTTGTATTTGATTCAAGAAAAGTACAAGAAAGTTCATTACAAACATTAATTACAAATCAACTATCCATCCATTATTTGTATTTAACCCTTTAATTTACAAAAAATTAACTGTGGGTTTGTAGATAAAACCATGGTTACTATAGTATAAACTTAACCACAAATTAACCAAGTTTTTTCTATACTAACCTTAGTTTAACCATGGTATTTGTAGTAAAACTGTGGTTATACAAATATTAATAAACACGCCAATGAACCATGGTATGATTTACTTTTAGCTTAGCATTAGCTATATGCTTCATTAGTTCTGTGTGTATTTTTGTACCAATAAGAATGAGGACTATTAACTTAGCAACATGCTAATATCAACCTTACTATTTAGACTATCTGCAATAGTTAATCTGCTAATAGCTTAGCAGTATGCTAATGTCAAAATATCAAATTTGACTGTGTTTTATTAGTAGTTTGAACTGTTTTTATGCTAATGTGTGGTTATTAGCTTAGCAACATGCTAAAGTTAAACTATATATTTTGAACATTTAAAAACAACAATCAACTAAAATGCTAGTAAAGTTTCTATCACAATTTAGATCCATTGATTTTTTTTTCCCCAGGATGCAAGTTTAATCATTCACTTTTTTTCTTAATTATTATTTTAATTATTTTGTGTTAATATCTCATTAGGACTGTTTAGGATTGGTTCCAACGTATCATTAAATAGCCTTAGCATTCCTTTAAGATTGTTGTTCTAGAGGAAATCTCCTGTGTGCTTCACATGAAAAGCACCATTTGTGTGGCTCGCTGCCTGTGTAGAATGTTCCAAATCAATCGTTTTGCCCGAAGAAAAAGAAAATTGACACCAAAACAGGTCTAGTTTTTGGAACAGAGATACTGTGGGAAAAAAAAAACTAAATTTTATTCAATAAGAACAGTCTGATTAATCAGGATGAAAAACTTTCCTCCAATTTGCAGTCATCCAATATTTATTCATGTCGTCTCCCCTGGCAACTGTGAAAATTACAGCATACCAGTTGAAGGAACAATTTGAGAGACCTACTCAATCCTAAAGTATTGCCATACCTCAGGACTTCATTGTGATCTTAAACTGTCAAGAAGTTTACTAGTCCTTCCAATGTTTGTTCACTGCCGGAATATGAAATCAAGCTTGCGTTAACATTTGTGTAGAGTATATTTCAGGCCAAATATAGACTTTGCCTACCATCTGACAAAGAATTAAATATCAGAAATGCAATTACTATGGAAATGAGACTATGTTCAATATTCTAGCAAATGTGGCGAATGTATTTGTGGGATAAATAAGATCATGGGGTCTCACCCGGTGTGTCTGTTGTGCTACAGGTTTCTTGGAGACATTACATGCAGTGCCGTACACGTCTATCGATAGGCTTGTCCCCTCCTGACTGTTGTGTGTTGTGTGCTGGAATTTTAATTAATCTCGGTAAATACGTTCGACATTTGCCTAGAGCCTCTGGTGTTCCAATCAATAATTTCACATGCTTCCAGAGAGCAAATGATATCAGTGTGACCTCGTTGTTTGGCACCTAGCTTTACCACTAAAATTGTGTAAATAAACTTAGTTTGTTTAGACCCTTAATTTGAGGCTGGGTTATAGTTACCACTTTTTAGGAGAGCATTTAAATAAAGACGTAATAATAGCGTGTCTGACTTGAACATTAATAGCAGTTTAATTCATACGTTCAGTTTCAATTAACTAAATTATTCATTCAGATGACCCTTTCACAGCATTTTTTTTTCATGTATTAAGATTGATTATTTAAACATATTTTGTTTTGTTTATTAGGGGCCAAACCTCTAAGGGGCTGTACAGATTGTATCTGTATGGACGCTACTTCTTCTTCTTTTTTCCCAATGGGAGTCTATGTCAGCCCTAACGGAACTTGGCACGCTTGTACTGATGGCCACGAATAGTGATCTGACCAATTCTGGGGTCTCTAGGACCAACTCTATAGCGCCACCACCAATTCAAAAATGTCTTAACTGAAAGGATAACCCCTAATTCTAGAAAAATGAAGCAGTACACCTGATTACTCTCCTTATGCTGATCAACCTGTTTTAAATTATGTACACCCCCATTATAGTTTTTAGGTTTTAAGGTTTTCAATTTTTGTCCAATTGTTATGAAACAAGGCAGAGATAGTCTTTGAACCAAGCTGCATTTACTGGTCAAAAAAAGTTAATGCTGTGAACATAGCCAAGTTTGACTCTAAATTGTTTCCGAGGCTGGTTCATAGAAAAATTAAACTGCAATGTAAAAAACATTTTAACAAGCTGTCAGTCATTTAAATCTTTTAATTGCAAACAATCACATGTATTTCATGCATTATCTTTTCTAAATGTACCTTAAATCCACTTGTACAAATTCTTTAATTTTGACAGCCCTACTTTTAACTCTTAAACTTCTTAAATATTAAATATATCAATATATAATGCTGTATCAACTAAAAAAACAATACACTGTAAACTACAGTCTTGTTCTGAAGAGAAAGAGGGGCTATGTAAAACTAATGACAGCGAGACAACATAAGAGGTGCTTTGGGAGCAAACGTCTGAGACATATTATGTCTGTGCATGCTTGGAAACCCAGAGGAGCACTGCTCTGTGACTGGCATTCTAAATAAACACAAAGAACACAATCCCCTGAACATCGCTGCTGAGCCACAATGGACAGTCTATACAAATGAAGCCCTAAGCATTAAATGCAGAGATCCTCCAGCGGGCGTATGACTTGTGTGCTTTCCGTCCCTCAGCAGAACACTGGTGCACCTGATTCAACTCATTATCTGCTTGTTAAGTTCTTTATAAGAGGACTCGGGCACAGCTGCGAGGGGCAGAATAAACATCAGCGCCGCAAAGGCATCTATAGTGGGCGTGGATGGGGCGGATGGAAGGGCTCTAAGACGCAGGAAGTGAAGCATGTCACGCAGCAAATCCCAGCACTCTGCATTAGAGTTTTAATTTATTAAGGAAACACTTAGTCAGAAGGACAAGAGAGAGAGAAATACGTTTACGTCACATTAATGTGATTGGTTAAACAGTTGTTATGATTATGAGGTCATTTTTTTAAGTTACATAATCACAAAATAAGAGACTTGCCTTAGTAAACATCCCTAATAAATAGCTAGCGAACATTCAAAATTAATAAAATATAACTAATAATAATATTTCTGTCACAGTCAGCTGGAAGTGCCAGCCCAGATCAGAGGATGGCACTTCAGTGCCCAGCGAACTTTCTGTGTTTTCATTCATGGACTCTCATCTTATGTCTCCGCCCACTCGTTGGTTGTCTAGGTGTCTGATTGTTTGCTTCGCCCCATGACCTACTTTCACTTGTATAAAACCCGGATGTGTTTGTTTGTCTCCACGGTCCATTAGCACTGTCAACCTCTGTCGTCTTGCCACTTCGTGTTCTCTTGTTTCTTTGTATATCTGGATTGTATTTACTGTGTCCCGCCCTATGCCTGGACTCTGACCATTCTGGTGCTCTGCCTCCTCCATCCTCGTCTGCAGGTAATGATCTCAAGCCTGTCTGTTTTTACTCTGTGTCTGTCAATAAACAGCTTGCAAATGAACCCTCACGTCTCCTCGCCTAGTTCCGTGACAATACCTGACTAATGTTCAACAATTTAAAATTATATAACACTACAGATAAAATTTGTTATATTAAAATGTTAAGAGGTCATTTAAGTTATAATCCACAGCATAAAAACACAGAAGGCCTATAATAATAATACTGATATTACTAATGCTTTAAGAAAGTTTAAAATAATTTTTTTTCTAATATCCTATTATTGCTGTGGTCATGCAGGTCTGTTTCCTTATTAAATAACGCTTTTATTATATTATATGGTCTCAAAATAATATCTTTTGCCCATAAATTGTCATGTTTCCATTATTTCATATGTCGTAGCCACAACACAATGAACCAAACCCATCCCTGCTTGCTTGTAAAGAGGGATAAATAAGTGCAAATAATACGGAATCGCTTCTTGTTCTGCTTAAAAGGGTAATTTGTGTAGAACTAACCAAAAAAAATTCAGTATTTCATTCTCATTCTAGAGTCCATCTGATTGGATTTAAATCTGCACGGCAAAGAATGAATCATTTATATTTTTGTCTGGTTTTTATCGGCTAAAAACTAATTTTAGAGTGAATTAGCATACAGATTAGCCTCAAAGCCAATACACATCGACTAAAATCAACAAAACTCAAATTTAATTACATAGGGTTCTCAAAAGCAATACTCCCCAACAGCAGTCATGGTCGTGCTCTGTATGTATATCTATATGTGAAGGACATTTGCGACTGCGTTTGATTTCCTCTCCGAGCTCCCTAATCCAGCAAAATTGAATATTTCACACTAGTGTAACCTGAAGCTCCTCCACAGCACTGTCTGAGTGTGTGTACGACTGCAAAACAGCATAAGTAGGACAAGGAGTCCAGAGGGAGCATGAAGGGTGGAAGAGAGGAGCAGAAAGGAGAGGAAAGGAGCAGAAAGGATAATTTCCACAACTACCAACAACAATAAAACAATAAAACGGCATCATGGGAGACATATTGACTATGTTCTGAACTCTGCACTGTGGGTCCCTCTGAAAGTAGAAGACATTTCAGTGCTGATGTATGTGTGTGTGTGTGTGTGTGAGTAGTTCTGCCGCAGTCACACTCCTACTAGGCTGGACTGGAGTTACAGGGTTCATAAAGCACCTCTGTGATTAATGGACATGTGCCCTGCTGTGGATGACACACAAAGCCAATAAATACACTGTTCGTAAATGCTCTTAACCCCTGGATGCCCCTAACGCACTATCATCCAATAAAATGACAGATTCACACCCTAACCTCAGCAGTAGTGTGAGCACTGCAGAGTTTGAGAAAAGACTGGACAGCTGGAAGCTCTGTTTGAGTGTGAATAGCACATTAGAGCCGTACATCGACCTTTAAGTGTGTGTGTGTGTTTACCTGTAGCCATTTTCCCATCCTGTGCAGCCGGCCCATCCGGTATGACACTTTTGACCTGTAGGAACTCATCTGGTTCGTCACCCCCGATGATAGTGAAGCCGAATCCCATGTTGCTTTTCTGCAGGTCTGTAGACAGAAAGCTGCCCTTCAGCTGCGTGGGGTCCCGTGTGAACAGAGGCTTCTCTGCCAGGGTTAAGAAATGCAGATAGAAACATAAGATTGCAATCAAGCAGAAGATATCCAGAAATCAATGGGTTATTTTGTGGAAGCCACTCCAAACCCATCAAAAGCAGCAGATCACATCACACTGGGGAATTGTGGGTAGAAGGCCAAGCGCTCTGCTTGCAGCCAAACATACAAGAGCAGAGTGGAACATGATGGCTTGTTTTTTGCTCAAACCTCACTTTTGGCTCTTTAAACGTACTCCAATGTTACACTCAACAGTGTTTAGCCCTGTCCAGGGCCTTCTCTCAGGACAGCCAAGACTTAAGCAAAAAAAAGCCAGGAGAAGAACCAGCACAGGCAGAGCGGTTCTTCTGCTCTCACAGAGCGGAGAAAAGCAGTCTTGACAACCGTTCTGGAGAAGCCGATTCGCTGTAACCACACACCAACAAGGACTTGTACTGAAGAGATGCTTCTTCAAAACTGAAGAGATGCCTTCTTCAGTACACAGTATGGAGTTGCCAGGCATAGTCACTCCATCTCACTTTCCTAGTTGAGAGGTTCTTATGTCTTTTTCACCATCTTGTCCAAGTCTTTAGCAGTTTCTGCCATGCGTTTGTTAGGGACGATAGCTAGTCCAGATACCCTGCTGAAAGACCAGCATGAATTTCCATGCCGATCCATGTTTGTTAGCCAAATCTGCTTTGTTTGTTAATACACATAATGGGGATGTTAGCTGTTATGTTCTCTGGATGGTCTTAAAGTCAACAAACTAAAAGCAGGACTTGATTTTGCCAATCAAGAGTTGATTGGATCTTGAAAAGAGCAGTTAGTTAATCTTCAAAGATGCACTAACAGCACAGATATAAGTACAGTACTTTCAAAATATATAACAACACCCCGAAATTATATTAAACTTCATTCTAATAGTCATAAACATTAATGCTAATACTGAATGGTAAAGAAAAAACTAGTCAACCCTCGCATTGGATGTAGTTGGCAACCATTCTCCACTATATAATTGACCTTGTAAAATTAATAGGAATATAATATAAACCAGCATGCCAAACATATGATTAAAGTTAAAGTGGTCTGTTCAGCAGGGTAGGTAGACTCTTGATTATCCTGGAAGCGCAGGCAAAAAGTAAAATACAAAACCAAAAAAACAAAAAGCCAACAAAAAGTCTTCAGTGGTTTAGAAACGGAGGAAATGTTCCTTTGAAGACTATGCAAAAATAGGCCAGGCAAACTTCTTCTCCTATCTTGCACGATGTCTATCTAGGCGATGGCCTAAGGACGTACCATGCAGTCCAAACACACCGGCCCGGTACAAGGGGGCCTCGGACAGGTCAGTGAGACTGTGAGAGCGCTCCGGAGCGGGACCAACGTATGCCAGTCTGGCCCTGGGTAAGGTGGCAGAGGAGGGGCTCTCCTCCACTGTTACAGAGAAGAAAAACCCTCAACTCACACAGGAAATCAAGAAATGTCATTGAAGGATAAAAAGGCTGATCTACTATCAACATTTCTATAAGAGTTCTTGGGTGACTTGAACATCTTTGTTAAACCTGGACCAACTCTGATTTTAGAACAAGGTTTAGAGCTGGGCATGGGAGCCTCAACTCCTGTGAAATTGATAAATGATAATAAAAATGCAACATTGACCTACTATAAACATAAAAAAAATTCACATTCTTGTAGGTCCTGGAACAATGCTTCTAAAGGTTGGAAATTAAGGATATAGGGCCAGGACCAGTTCCAGGGCAAACAAACAGCAACTCAGGTCTGCATTTAGTCTACTTTTAAGCATCTGAGAGACTGATCTGAGCACCCAGATCAAGCATATGCTTTCTCAGTCCTCTATGGTCCATTTACTGTTTGCGAAAATCTTTTGGACACAAGATCAGACAATACATAGCCAACAGTATGCAACAGTATGTCTAATGAAAACAACAGTAACAGTGTACAGTACTTGCAATTTTGTGAAGGGTTCTTTTCTGCTCCAGAATGACTATGTAAGTCCATATATACACGATTTTGAGAGAAAATTATTATCCTGCATAAAACACCAAACTCTGAGATAAACACAAGCTGCATTTCCATTACCCTTCAAATTGCGCACATCGTGAAATCGTGAATCGTGAATCGAATATGGCAAAAAAAACCAAATTTTTTTAGGCAATTCGAAAAAAATCATATTTTTGCATAACTGCAATATAAACAGTTTTTCCGCAATTACAGGTCACCTGGCATACCTACAATCTCATGATCATTCTTTAATGTACTATAAAGAAATAGTTGGTCTCAAGTATAATGGCTTTCCTTGCTATTAATTCTTGAAAATCCCTTCCATGACCATTACTTACAATGAGAGGAATGCCATTATTTTATCAATATTTATGAAATAACGGAAAAGTTTTTGTGCAAATTTGTAATGGAAACACAGCTACTGGCATTCACTGATGCTATTGTGTCTACAAGTATGGTTTTCAGATGCCCACATGTAATTTGGCCATATAGTGTTGGTATTTTGAGAATGTAGAGAAAGAGCTTGTTTATGACATTCTGGCTAAACATACTCTGCCTCTTACCTTTATGTGTGACCATGCTGAATGGATTAACTTAAACAGGAATTTTAGCCAGAAATGCTTCAAACCATAATCAGTCCAAGGTCATTTTATAAAAGGAGACTCATTCTCGGTCCCAAAGAAAACAGGAAGCATTCTGGCTTAGCTCTGACAGACTATACAGGTAGATTTAGAAGATTAGTTTATGCAAACATGAAAAATCGGTCATTATTTACTTCCCCTCATGTCCGTCCAAAACACAAAACAAGACATTTTAAATAATTACAAGTAATTACAAAGAATAGAGCTTCAAAAAGAATGCAAATGTATTGTATATGTATAAGATCAGTCTACATGACTTGTGTTGCTTATACAAACAAGATTTACTTGGTACATGGTGATTCTCAGCTTCAGTTTACTGATTCAGTCATAGTGGTTGACATCTCATCCAATGGGAATGCTTTCAAAGAAAAATTACTTTTACAAAAATATGGTTTCACTTACAGTATAAAATATTCAGTTAACAGTGCTTGCTTTGTGTTCCAAGAAAGTAATTAGTTTTCCAAAAACATGTGAACAAGTAAATATTGCCAGCGTTTTCATTCTTGGGTGAAGTCAAATAAATCATCCCAAAGGTAAGGAAGTAATCTTCCGAACAATAAGTTCATGCACAGATGGTGCACAAACCAAAGACAATGTCTGAGCTTAGCTGTGTTACTATAGAGACAGATTCTAAGCTCAAAGGAGGAATATAATAACAGTCATAATTATCAAAACCTCAATCAACAGTTTCAGCAGATTTGGTGTTAAACATGTCATTGCATTGGGAACAGATAAGTGTTATTAAGATGTCTTCGGTGTGTGCCTAGGCTAGAGTGGTTGGAAACACTGTTATAGTTTAATCAGATTTGCACAGATTTGGATTAGTGCCACACTGTTAATTTCTGAATATCAATATTGGATTTCAGTAATACTTTACCTCTGTAGACTGCAGGTAGAGGGAGAGAGGACAAGCCCTGACTCTGCATCTGCTGCTGCTGTTGCAATCTTCTCTTGGCCTCTAGAACTGGATTCTCAAACTGAGTCCTTCGGTTTATGTGACTGCAATCAGAAAACCAGAAACAGAAACTCATTCAAGTGCATTTCTTGAGTGACTACTTGATAGGACGTGCTTGTGCAATATATTAGCAATCTAGCTAGCTGCCTTGCTGCCTACTGATGTAGCATTTTAACTGAATTAACTGGTCCAAATACACAGTGATTATTATGCAAAGTGCATGGGAGACTCAACTCTCAATTGATTCTAATGTGCCTGTCACTGACTGCACAATTTTCTGTGAACATCTGTAGACTGGCTCTGACATCGTCCAAATTGAAAATTCAGGGGGAGAAAAAAAAGGGTGAATTTTGTGTAGTGTATTCCAGCTAGCAATATGCTAACAATTAAGGCTGGGGTTCAACACAAATTTCAATATTGGATTAAATTCTGACTCACAAGATTTGATTCTGATTCAAATCGATTTTATATTATCTTAGATATATCAGGCACAGTACTTGCAGGATTCGGATTTCTGTAAATTGTACTTTTTCTTTTAATTTGTTCCTTTATGTTTTAATACATGCTGGAAACTCACAAATTAAAGTGGAAGAGATTATCACTTCTCTTGAGGAGCTACAGCATTCTGTTACTACAGCATCACATGTTTTTTATTATTTAAATGGACAGCATTTGAAATCTGAGACTTTGTTTCATATCAAACGAAACAAAGCACAAAGCTTATTTGGAAGTGGGAGAAGCAATGTTCTGTTCATTAACCGAAAATAGGCTTGAATAATCGATTCTTGGGATTTAAGAATTGATTAAAATTGAAAAATCAATAGTTTTTACCTAGCCCTACTAATGGTACTCTAGCTAAACTGCTTTTGCTTGAGGACAAAGATTTTACATTGGACACCAAGTTGTGATTGATAACTCTTGTAAAAGTTCTTGTCTAAAAAACACAACAAAAATCTTAAAACCTTTAAATGTTTTAAAATGACAAGGGACTCCACCAACATTGATGACAATAGTGTAACTCATCAGCCTTCTGTATTATGAATATTTAATACTAACTTTTTAATGAATTTATATTGAGTGAAATCACTAATCCACTAATATTGATTCCATCTGCCATCATTGATTAATCATTAATCATTGAAGTGAGCTTGCATATGTTTTCTGGAACATTCCATTAACATTAACAGTAACTTGTATACAGTATATGTACAGTGAGGTCAAAAAGTATTTCTCCTACTTAGAAATTATGGAGGGGTCTACAATTTTCAGCATACAGTAGGTGCATTTCCACTGTAAGAGACAGAATCTAAAAAGAAAAATCCGGAAATCACATTGGATGATTTTTTTTACAATTTATTTCGGAATTACTGTGTCAAATAAGTAAAAAAAAAAAAAAGTAAATTAAAAAATGTATATATCAGAGGTCAAACGGTTCCTGTAGTTCTTCACCAGGTTTGCACACACTGCAGGAGGGATTTTGGCCCACTCCTTCTCTAGATCTGTCAGGTGTCAGGGCTGTCGCTGAGCAGCAGTTTCAGCTCCTTTCAAAGATTTGCGATTTAGGTCTGGAGACTGGCTAGGCCACTCCAGAACCTTGATATGCTTCTTACGGAGCCACTTTTTGGTTTTCCTGGCTGTATGCTTTGGGTCATTGTCATGTTGGAAGACCCAGCCATGACCCAACTTTAAAATGCTCTGACGGAGGGAAGGTTTTTGCCCAATACCTCAAAATAAATGACCCCGTTCATCCTCTCCTTAATACAGTGCAGTCGTCCTGTCCCCTGTGCAGAAAAACACCCCCAGAGCATGAGGCTTCCAGCACCATGCTTCACTGTAGGTATGGTATTATTAGGATGTTATTCATCATTCTACTTCCTCCAAACATGGCAAATGAAGTCAAGACCAAGAAATCAGAAATCTGGCTGATAAACAAGTGATCAAACACTTATTTGACACAGTAATTCCCAAATAAATTGTTAAAAAATCATACAATGTGATTTACGGATTTTTCTTTTTAGATTCTGTCTCTCACAGTGGAAATGCACCTATGCTGAAAACAGTAGACCCTTCAAAGATTTCTAGGTAAGAGAATGTGCAAAATCATAGGGTGATCAAATACCTCAATGTATATATATATATATATATATATATGCTGGTTCCTTGCTATATATACTTTAATTCCTGGCTATATACACTTTGAAAATGTCTGCAAAAACCTGCGGTATGATTTTTCATGGTTGGTCAATGCAAATGATTTGCCCTCCCAACTATCCACCACCCAGTAAACAAAAATTGACATGGGCCATTAATGTTGTGCACTATAGATGAAAGCAGAAGTGTTGATTTTAATACCCTTTAACATATCATTTAAGGTGGTGGTCATTAAGTCAAACATAAGCCTAGTTAGTCCTCATCTTTGTTAAGAGAGTGATGTAAGAATGAGATCAGACAGTAATGAGAGCATCCTCTGATCTGGAAGAAAAATGGTTCTTTTGACTCTCTGTACAACACTTGCTGTCAAAGTAAATTCAATCCGCTGCTGAAAACTGTGCCATTTGAGAGTACAAAGACAATTAAGCTCCATTAAAAGGCATTCTTTTGAAAAGAGGTAATGCTTTTTGTAAAGACATGGCATTTGTAATTACAGCTTTTTGCCAAGACTCCACAGGGTCAATTTTTGAGACATTGGTTTTAGATTTCTTTTAAGGTCTAAGGTTTGAAATTGATTCAACAGATCAAAGCATAATGAGCAAATGGATTTTGTCCCTAGTACTTTATCTGAGATCACTTCCATCTTTTCTTTTAGCACATTAGGCCAAGGTTTGGCAAAGTACAAACCAGCCTTGGAAGTGGTTCAGGCTTGGTCCTTTTAAATAACGCCTGTTAGGATAAAGTGATGCCTGTTTAACCTGAAAACACAACACAAATACAAATGATAAGCTTTATGAATAATGTTCTTGTTAAGTGTCTCCTCTAAAAAGCTACTAGACACAGATTTATAGTAAATTACAGTCATTTCACACCAGATGCAGCTTCTGATCTTCCCAGCTGTCATCTTCCACAACATAAAACCCACAGTTGTACAATTACCACTGAGGATGTGTTTTTCTCCCTTTCCATACAAAGACAAAAGGAAAGAGTTTACACTATGCTTGGCTTTAAAATAATGCTAAAATAAAATAAAACTAAGTTATTACTAATAATAAATGCATTGACAGATAGATGTATGGATTGATGTATGAATGGACGGATGGATGATGGATGAATCAATGAATGGATGGATGGATGGATGGATGGATGGACGGACACACTGATGAATAGATGGATGGATGGATGGATGGATGAACAGACAGACTGATGGATGGATGGATGGATGGATGGATGGATAGTTGAATGGATAGATAGATAGCTAGATAGATGGAAGAATGGACAGATGGATGGAGGGATGAAAAGATAGATAAATGGGTGGATGCATGGATGAACAGATAAATGGATGGATGGAGGGAGGGATGAAATGATAGATGGATGGATGAATGGATTAACAGATGAAAGGATGGATGGATGAAGGACAGATGAATGGAAGGATAGATGGAGAAATAGAGATATGGACGGATGAATGAAAAGACAGATAGATGGATGGATGGAATAAAGGATGGATGGAAGGATAAATAGCTAGATAGATAGATTAAACTGACAAACCCACAACTACCCAAAGCAGGTCTGTATATAGACTGTTACAGTATGATTTCAATTCAGTGACGTAAAGTGCCATCTGAGGACAGCAGGAGTGATATAGTCCTGCATTTATGATGTAGTCTGAAAGAGTGTGTATCCACATGATACTACAGCTGCATTATTGGCTTTGGGCTTGCTGTTCTCCTCTGTCCTGGGAGGAAGAGTAGCCAAGCAAGCCATACTATAAATAGTCCCACCTCACCCCAGACTGTGCATTAAGCAAGAAAAATTATGGCACACACACGCAAACACACTGCGAACTGAATTAGGAAACAACGGAGCAGCTGTTTTCGGCCTGGGCACGGCGCAGCAGCAATATAGCCAATTAATACAGAGCTGTGAGAAAACGCAGGGATCTAAAGTGCCATTAAGCCATGCGTGTTAACTCAAGCGCTTGAACTTACTCAACATAGTAGGTTCCATAAACAGGGTCATCGATTTTCTCCCAGCCATAAGGAAGCTCTGAAAAACAAACAATAAACAATTACATCCACAAGAACATTTAATTCAAGGGTAGATGTTAAAATTCTAGTAAAATTTCTGTTTTATTAGAAAATATTGTCTCTTTCTCCGGAAATGGTGCCATTTGTGTGTCCATGTGACTTACTGATACAATTAACAGAATAAGACTTAACATTATTATTTAAAACATTCAGTGTACAAATGCACAGTACCTTTTAAAATAAAGCATTAATTTTATCCTAATCGTTTTTCACAATATCATCCCATTTGCAGCCCCCATTCATCATCATGACATTTTAATGGGTTGTACAGAATAAAATGTTGCTTTTATTGAAATTAAAATTTGGTGTTTTCATTGCCTGGGTATTTTTTATAGATGATAAATGATAGATAGATATTCAGCTGCAGGGACAGGACGACTTGTTGCAATCGAGGGAAATATGAATGCGGCCAAGTACAGGGATATCCTGGACCAAAACCTTCTCCAGAGTGCTCAGGACCTCAGACTGGGCC
>JAUCMT010000088.1:9515492-9537351 GCA_032357475.1 Enteromius thamalakanensis
GACTGTTCTTGAATGGCCCAGCCAGAGCCCTGACTTAAACCCAATTGAGCATCTCTGGAGAGACCTAAAAATGGCTGCCCACCAACGTTTACCATCCAACCTGACAGAACTGGAGAGGATCTGCAAGGAGGAATAGCAGAGGATCCCTAAATCCAGGTGTAAAAAAACTTGTTGCATCTTTCCCAAGAAGACTCACGGCTGCTTAAGATCAAAAGGGTGCTTCTACTAAATACTAAGCAAGGGTCTGAATACTTATGACCATGTGATATTCACTCTTTCTTTTTTAATATTTCTGCAAAAATGTCAACAATTCTGTTTTTATTTCTGTCAATATGGGGTGCTGTGTGAACATTAATGAGGAAAAAAAAATTCCCCCAAAAAAATGAGTCCCCAAAGAATATCCTGTATTCATTATCTATCCTAACACTTCCTGTTGCTTAATAAACGAGGTTACACTGAGTTGGTGTCACACAGAAAAAACAAACAGAAAAAAAAAATTAAATTCATTTGTCACAGAGGCTGTGTCATTCGACTGAAACCTTATTATTAATATTTAGACTAAAATATACATATACGAGTACACGCTTGAACGCACACGCTCCATATAACACACCCCCCCGCTGGGCTTCCAGACGAAAGTGACAAGTAAACACAACACAATTACAAGCAACACACACAGACTCAAATGATACATTCAACAGCACGGAGCAGGGTGAAACACCAGACTCTGTGTGTACATCACACACAACATTACAAGTGACAGAAACTGTGTGATGTTCTCACTTAATCTGGCTGGCACACACACACACACACACACACACACACACACACACACACACAGGCACAGACAGATCAAAGCACCATTGGGTATTACTCTACTGCTGTGCTATGGGTTGGTAGTCATTCTATTAAAACAGAAATCCACTTGTGAAGACCAGAGAGTGCTCAGATCAATCTTTAGGATGAACATTCAGGGGTTAGAGATTTGAACAAACCCCTAACCACAAGTATTAAACGGGTGTACTACTCTCATTTGTGCAATGAGCATGAATACTGTCATCTTGTCGAGGAGAGGTGCATTATTCCTTTTCAACGTGATTGTACTTATGATTTTCGACTCGCTGGAGAAAATATAGACTTTTTCCTGTCTTCATAGAAACCATGTGGAACTATTTGGAGCAAATCCCATCAATACTTTTTTTTGTCACATGAGCACTTGTGCTCTCAGGTGAACTCTTCACCTCATTGTAAGATTAATGGAAACTGGAGATTTCAAGGCAAGTGATTGGTTGGTTTGTACACTCAAACAGAGCACAGACTTGAAATAAAATGTTATTGCATAAAAATCCCCTATTCGCCTTTTTACTGTTAGCATGGTTTTGTGGGTTCAACTGAGGATTTTACCAAGTACTCAGTTGACATGCAAGAAGAATCACACACTCTGGCAACCACCAGTGAGCGATACGTTCAAAAGCTAAATTTACATTAACAGAGTTCGGACCAATCTCACGGCCTCCAAATATAGAGTAAGTTCCCGAGAGTAAACCCTCGAAAATCGTGAACTCAAGCTAATTACCTTCTTCAATATTTGCATTTTGTTTGCACAATATTTAAATAATCTTGCTATTTAAAAACCTGCCTGCCCTTTGCAGTAAAAACAGGCAGCAGTTTCTTTTTGTTAAAAGCTTTGACCTTTACGAAAATGAGGGGGGTGGGGATGAGAAGGAAAGAGAGGAAGGAAACAAAAGCAAGTGTGAGGCAGAAACAATATGAGCTAAAGCTGCATATGTTTGGTGAATCAATGTTGCCAGGTATGACTCAAAAAGAACATTATAAATGTGAGTAAATAAACTAATAAAATTTACCAGGTTGGCAACTGTTAACTAATTGCACTTTCTTTTCCCCAAAATCATGATGTGCCCATGATGAGTCAATTGAAAAAATATAAAGATCAATATAAATTTTATTATAAGTTAGTGTTTTTTTAGGACTTTTAGAATTTTAGAGAGAGTGCAAAATGTAGGGTAGACATATATAAACATATATCGTCTATAGGGTCAAATAATAATATAATAACAACAACAACATCAGTTATTAAAATAACACCAGTCATGGAATTCAATATTTAAGCAAGCATTTAAAAGTGATTCAAACTAAGGCTGAGTTGACCATGCTGCTAGATTACTAATGTAGAAATAAAGAGCTGACAGGAGATAGAAGGATAAGTGGGAATGGGAGGAGAGAACAGTGGGACATCGGCTTCATACGGGATGGTCTAAGTTTAACTGTCTGCTGAACACTTTTAAACGTGACAGGGATGAGAATCCCTCTCTCTTCTACTCCTCCTTCACTGACTCACCCTCGCCAAGCATTAAAGTTCAATGATGGATGGAGTTTGTGTGTGTGCTATCATAAAAACAAACACTTGATTCTGCATCGTCATCTTCAACTGTCTGCCAGATTCTGTCTGCCAAAAAACACCTATTAATAATGCCTTGATACATCTTTTGCTTATAACAAACCACACACACACACACACACACACAGGCATACAATGAGCTTGGAAGAGAGTTGTGAACAATCTATAAAGACTACAACTTCTTACTTCCAGCTAACCCCTGCTGAGTATTCAAGTAGTCATGACAAATTAATATTGTTTATGACACATTTTCTCAGCTAGAAAATTTGTTGTTTTCAAATATCTTATTTACATAATTAAGACTTACTGTATATATTTTACATACATAAAATTTGGAGTAAAATGTTCTCAAGTTAAGACCAGGACATAAAATCGGTCTTAATGTAAACAGCTTTGGCAAAGGTAGAAGACTGTGTAATTTTACGGTAATTATATTTAAAAAACTAACATAATTTAAGCTTACTGCAAAGTATACACATTTGTTTTCAATTTGCTAGTTTTAATTCTCTGATTGGTGAAGATTTCTTTGCTGAATCATGGGTAATGTAGTTTAGCTAAGAATCGGTCTGTTAAACACGACTATTTAAAAAAGTAAGCTAAATCAATGCAGGCTGATCACTTCATCAAAACAATATAAAGTATGTATACCATTAGTTAACAATCTCGTTTCAATGGCTATACTGGTATTATCCTATGGAGAGCTCTATAGAGCATTTTCACCTAACCCTAAGTCTCAAACTGTGAAGCAAATAATGCATCATCTTGCATATTCCAAGATGGACAACAGCCGATAGCCAACAGATGATAGATCACTTTCTTTGGGAATTAGAAACACCTGCTGCATCTCTGGCTTTCTAATCTCTGAGAGAGAAAAAGAGGATTAGGTTTATCTAAAACCTTCGATCCCTTCAAACGAGCAGAATTATGTGACTGTAAGCGTTTATGAAGAATAAAACCACTTCTGACAGCAACTAAACTAATTCCGCATTAAAAAATGCACAAAAATTGAAAGCAATATCTGCTAAAGAAACACTGTAATCAGGGGACATTTATGAACTGGAATATTCCATTTCAAATCCAATCCCAATTGTTGCAGCTAGAGGAAAATGAGGCTTTTCTGCCCTCTAAGAATGCACAATGGCACAGAATTGCCGTGACACCTCATGCAACTTGCATGAATAAACATCTCGGGGAAAATCACACCGCTGTGTGCTGTTATGCGATGCTGTTGGGCTTTCGCGTCTGCATTTTGTTCATTAATTTAGCTAATTTGTACAATATCACTGAGAAAACAAACACAATTCCTGCATCGGCGCGGCTGTCAATTGATAAAGCAGCATCCATCCATCAATCCATCCATGCATCTGTTTCTGTAATCATATCTCCACCTGTTCCAGCATGCTATATTTTTTCGGGGTGCTCGCTGACAGTGACGGCTTCAGAAATGATGAAATGCATTGAAACACGAGCGACAGACACAGAGAGACATGTTAGTTGTGCTTATTCATTCACTCGCAAACCCAGGGAATTCGTACAATCAGAGAGAAACATCGACACAGGGAGAGAAACGAGATGACAGGTAAACAGGAGAGACAGCTGTGGCATATCTACGGAAACTTCACTCCGTGCTGCGGTAAATATTCGCGGGGAAACAAACAGTCTAGCAACATGAGCGTGACAGTATTAAAGAAAACAGCAGACGACTTTGATTTGCATCCAGAGCTGTGTCTTTCTTTCAGTTTCGAAACAAAAGAGGGCGGCCGAGTTACGCAACGCACGCGTCCGCGCAAATCCGCAGTGACGAGTGTTTTCACAACGCTGGCTGACAGGCCTTTGAACCGCGGGAATCCGCTGACATGTGAAATGCGCCGTCTCTCACATGCATGCTAACAAGCAGCCCCTGATGCACTGGCACAGTTGATTATACCATAAACATGAAGTTAGATTTTAGTGCACGAACATGTTAACTGAGAGGAAGGTAGTGATGAATAAATCCTTTTACAGCAGGTAAAACAGCGGTGAATACGCTTGCAGACATGATTAATTTAACAAAGAGATGCTTCAGCTCAAGATCATATCACAAACACACTCATGAGTGCTTTAAGTAGAGTGCAGAGTAACCCGAGGAATAATCCGAATTGTTACACTTGATGTAGAATACGCTGTTAAATTCAACGCCACTCAGCATAAGTAGCTGCTAGTGTGTATTGAACTTATTCACAAAATGCATTTCCAGCTCCCATTATTTGCATTACCCTGTCAAAAACCACCTCAAGTGAGCGTAGAAACTTTTTTGCAAACTAAGGCATTTTTATTCAAAATTCAGACTTTCCATCACTCATTTTTGACGAGGTACTTCGAAATGCACATGAAACCAGGGTGACGGAAACATAACTAGTAGCCGGACTTCCATTACAGATTTGCGCAAAACTTTGACAATATTTTATAAAAGTCGATAAAAAAGTATTTCTAAATGGTTAATTCCATTAACCAATGTTTTGTGATTAAAACGTAAGCTTTTGCCTCTGGCAACAAGTCATGGCAACGGATTTTGGTGAGATTTGATGGATTTTCTATATATGTATCGTTATATGTATCCAAAAAACGCTGTAAGCGCATATTACAGAAACAACACTGCAGAAATGTGAAAGTTTTGCTAAATTTTCCTTTTTTTCGACATTCCTGAAAAAACCACCTCATGTGAGCGCAACATTTTTGTGATATTTGGAAGTTTTTTGCTAAATTTATACGTTTCCTTTAGATGTATTTTCAATTCGCAATTTTCGCAATTTGAAGGGTAATAGCAACACAGCTAGTGACTAGGGTCTTCTTGGCTTTAAAACTTGCCACTACAATGTAAAAGAGTTGTTGGATGTTGCTAAGGCATCGCAATGTGGTTCTTAAGGCCCCGATATAGCTCATTTTCGCTCTTCCATATGAAGTTTGTCGGTTTATTGTTAGTGAACATCCGCCAGTGAGCGACGCCTCATTGTACCATCACAAAGAGGCACAAAATCTCTTTCCAGAACATTCTCTTACACTTTTCCTGGCTGGTGGAATGATCTTCCCAACACTATCCTAAATGCCAACTCCCTTACAACCTTCAAACGACTGCTGAAAACCCATCTCTTTCAACACTATTTGACATCATAAAAAAAGTAAACGTAAATGAACATCCTGGTGAAAGCAATGTTTAAATGAATATGAATTCAATGCTTACACCTACTACGACGTAATTATCATTTTTATGAAATTTTACACATGCTAAGTAAGGTAAATTTAACGTTTTCCGGCGTTTCAGTGTGGATTAGAAACTTTTGGTAGATGCTTAAACTTGCAAGTGTGGAAGGAGAGAGTTTTAAAAGGAAAACCCTATTTTCAAATATATCCGGATTAATGTAGATGCAGCCTAGGGTGTTGTGATTATGATTTCTATGGTGTTTTGTGTTGTTAAGGTAATAGTAGTGTATACCACTGCATATTTCGGACACACTTAATTTAGCTCTTGTGGTCTACTTATTAACACTTAGGTCTTGAATCAAGTATGCTGGGTAATGGAGACATTCAAAATGTGCTTCGTTGAGGGGCTACAGAACCAGTTTGGCAAGTACTGTGCTTGTTCACCAGTCAGCATCAAAAAGTCAAACCCAAATAGGGTAGCTAACCATGCTCCTTGAGGTCTATCTTTCTGTAGACACACTGTGCTGTGATTTTCATGTAATCCTAAACATCTTAATAAACTGGCTTAGTTGTATTTGTGTTGTATTTAACAGCGGTTGGAGTTAAACTTAGCATTATGGTAGCCCTACAGGGAAAGTGCTGGCTACTCCTGCTCTAGAAAATTCTTATCTTTAATTCTCCTTCACATTTTGCCTAATAACACTCCATAACTATAGTACAACCACTCGAACGTAGCCTCTTGTGGCCACTTGGTTTATTTCATTAGATTTAAACATTTCTCTTTGGCCATCCAAACTCGATTTTGAGAGTCCAACAGATTCAAAACATCCAATGAAAAATGAAAGATAAGCACTAACCGTTCTCTTTGCATTCTTCAGGGGGCTTCGCTTTCTTCGCAAGCCGGGGGTCCAACCAGGACGTCGTCTTCGTATTGTGGCTGGAGAAGAGAGAAATGGAGCAGAAAAGGAAAAGAGATGAAGAAGAAAGAGAGATGAGAGCACTGCAAACTGCTACTGTAAATCATCATGCTGAGGAGACAAGAGAGACTGAAAGGAAGTCTCTGGAGATCTCATCTCTAAACGAGGGTGAGAAAAAAGTTTAGCTTAACAAAATGGCAATCGATACTTTTAATTAGCTGTAAGCTTCTCATTAGCACAGCAAGAAAGAGAGGAGGAGGAGAGAGATGGCGAGGAAGATCTGAGTGATTGTTTCAAAGAGGAGAACTGAACATGAGCGGCAATATTACTAAACTGTTTAGCGCACAGTGTTTTTTTTTCTCCCAATTTTGTTATCTGAGACTAATTTCAGAAGTCAAGATAAATATTTATTTTGAAATATTTGGCAAAATTGGCAGCTTTTGGTGGCTTAGTGTAACATGCTTATCAACGGCTAATTAATTGCCTTTGAAATTAATCTTAGCCTCCAACAAAGTTGTGACAGTAACTGAAATGTTGAGTCATAGTCCTGCGGCGTGACTGCTCCTGTGATGGCCATCTAGCAAAGAACCAATAAGAGTGCAGCAACTGATGACGCAAATGTGACTGTGTGCGTGTGAGAGAGATCCTTTTAAAATGCTGATACTACCTTCTGTCTATTTCATACAACATTAACATCTCGTTAATTTGCCAATTATGCTAATTAATGCAACATCCATTAGTTACTATTACATTGAGTTCGCACTGAAGTATAAGCGGTCCACGAAATCCCTCTTTTACCCAGTCATGACTTCGAACACTTTAACTTTTTTATATTAGCCTTAGGGCTAGCATGGGTTTGCGCAACACCATTTCATTTTTGATTGTGTACGGGTGCAAGCTTTTGATAGGATTTTTGATGTCAAAATGATTTAAACGCTGTTGATTGTTACGAAATGCTACAAATTAAATGTTATCAAAAAATAAACTAGAATGTAAGATTTTGCTGCATCTTTTACAAAATGGTTTAACAAAAAACTAAACAAACAGAAATACAGCAAAAACAAAAAAAGAAGCATTTGGGTATTGACAAGTCTGACATTAATAGCGATTTAACAAAACAACAACACACAACAACATACAAACACAAACACACAAACAAAAGAAAAAACAAAAAAGGACCATTTGGACACTGACCAGTGGCCTGTTCCATAAAACAAGTTAGTTTTATGGATTAGTCTTATTTCAGTTAGTCTGACTTATTTGGTAACAAATCTACAGACAATAAGCCTGACTAACCAAAACAAGCCTGGCTCGTACTCTAATCTTGTTTTATGGAACAGCCCCCAGGGGTCTGTTTAATAAAACACGTCAGACTAAATGAAATAAGCCTGACTTATTTGGTAAACTTGTTTTATGGAATAGGCCACTGGTTAGTGTCCAAATGCTCCTTTTTTGTTTTTCATTTTGTTTGTTTGTTTCTTTATGTATGTTGTTGTTGTTTTTAGTCTAGTCTGACACTAGACTAAAAAACAATTAAAACAAAAAAGCTTGCCATGATGGTCAACAGCAACACTATACTTCTAAAATTTATGTTGTAGTATTACTTGCATGCTGACACATTTCCGAACACAAGCAAGAAGCATTTTTGTCCATGGTGTACTATGCATTCTCGTACTTGTAGTATGTTTTGGGGCTTAGAGTATTCCTCCCCGAGACTCGTTTTGTCTGAAGTAGCAGAAGAAACAGCTCTGAGATCAGCGGGAGAAAGGTAGACTCGACTGTCTCAGTGATGGGACTCGACTGACGGCACTCAGCCAAGCAACTGGCCAGAGAAATTGCAGCCAGGGGCGAAAAGATGGTGCACCTTTGATGTGCTCACTCTCTATGACACTCCACACTTCTGCCCTTGTGTCTCTGTCTTTCAGTTTGTGTCTTCCTCCCTAGTGTCTCTTTATGATTCATCTCTCTCTTACAGAAGATTTATTTAATATAAAAGCATATCAAAGGACGTTCTATTGGCACAGTGCATTTCAACAGCTTATGTTTAGTTGCTTTGGGAGTTTAAATGTGAGTAAATGCATGTACAGAGGCATTTTGCCGTGATTAATCTGGTCCAGTATGTGTGTGTGTGCATGGTGAGAGCTAGACATATGGAGAAGTGTCTACAGTTTGAGAATTAAAGACGCTCCGTCTGTGAGGGAGATCGAGAAAAACAAGGCGCCATTGGCTGCTTGACAACTCCATTAAATCCTCAATAGTCACACTGTGTGGGCTAGAGCAAACTGTGTATGTGTGTGTCGTGTTTCATGAAGCACTGACAGACTGTCCTCGCATCATTCGGAGTCACTCACATACAGCTTCTGTTATGAACGATACAACAGAAAATAACTATGGTCCCTGTGTACTGTAGAGTCACAGTTTGAAGATTGATCTCTCACACACACACACACACACAGATTCCTCGGAAAGGAACATATCATATAATGTTTTTAGAAAATAAAAGTGTGTATATTTATGTATGCTTTGTACTAATTTAATTTACATTCATAAATAATCAGTAAGATGCATTATCTTTATATAACTTCATTATATAATGTCACTCTATGTATTCATAAACAAATAGATGATTCATTTATAAATGCTCCTAAAATTCTGGGGTGAAATTAAAATGCATGTATTGGTGCACTATTATGATTTATTGAAACACATTTAAACAGAGATTTAAAATTGTATATATTATACGCACTCTAAGACACAAGAGATGATTTAGGTAGCCTGATTATATTTTAATCCATGTTTGTGCTGATTCAGATTGTTTTAGTGATTCAGGCTCTAAATTTACTCAGTTTAATCCTTTAATTAATAGCATGTGGGCACGGACAAGGTCTGGTTATGGTTAAAAAAACAACAACAACAAAAGTAAACTGAAAAATTACGAAACAAAACAAAGAATGAAAATTGAATCAGCAGACATAATCTATTTGGTTATAATATACAATTTTTCAATGAAAGCTTGGAACTGCAACCTGTGAAAACAACCTGGTTCTGTGGGAAAACCATGTGGGTTGTTTAAATAAATATATACTACATTTTATAATAAAATATATTACAAAAATACTACCTGGTCTCATGTCATAAACATACCTGGGTGCACTTTTTTAAGCAATACACGAAACACCCACCAATAAGTAAATATCACTGCGGTTTCCAAAAGAAATGAATACTAGAGAATACTATTTGGTAAAACCTTTTATTCCTTATCACACAAATTTACAGTATATATTAATAAGCGTAATGTCATGCCTTTTTACCTGAAGAATATCATGTTATGACTTCAAAACAATATTATGCCGGGAGATTTGAAAACATTAGCATGCTTTTGAACGTTAGCAGCACATTTATCCAGTTTTATATTTATGGGTTTTCATAGACAGTAGGCTTGTTCGGTAGCTCACAGAGAAGAGGAGCTCTGGTTCGAATCCAGTGTAATTATGGTTTGACAAAACAGTTCAAATCTGCATAAAAGCAAGTTAAAATGACACGGTTGCATCAACAAATGTGTTTTGCATTTGTTAACACTATCGGGTAGGTTTAGGGTTGGATTTGGGCATATTTTCAACATGATTTCAGCATTAACTTTTAGCAACTGTCCACAGATATTTCAATTCTGAACCACCGCAATACATACTGTACCTATATCAATGTAATAAATAAGTACCAGGGTTCACATATTGAACCCATGTTTTAGCGCCATTCAGTGGACATTTCTCTTTGAAACTGCGGTGAAAGGTGCAGTAAGTGCATGTAAAAACAAAATGTGCACAGAGGTACATATTTTTATGAGACCAGGTTGCAAAAATATTATTAATTGTACATTATACATATACAGTACATATGTGATCCTGGACCACAAAACCTTAAGTAGCACACGTATATTTGTGACAATAGCCAAAAATACACTGTATGGGTCAAAATGATGCCAAAAATCATTAAGATATTAAATAAAGATCATGTTCCATAAGATATAATTTTCCTACCATAAATATATCAAAACTTAATTTTTGATTAGTAATATGCATGGCTTTCATTTTAAAGGTAATTTTCTATGGTCACATATTATAAATTATACATATATTTAATATATTTAGCTGCAACATGACACCTATTAGGTGTACTGATAAATATTTAGTAATTATAATTTACTAAATAGTTATTCGAAAATTACTACATTCATTTAACATAGTGGGTAAAAAAAAGTATTAAATGCACTTAATACTGCTGGTTATAATTTATCATTCTAGTTAACCGATGTAGACACTCACTCTATGAAGTACACTTCTCCTTTCTCAGTGTAAGCCATCTCCCAATTATCTGGCAGAGGACCTAACTCGTCATTCTCATCCAGTTTTGGAGGTGATTTTGGTGGCTCTGTCTCTTCTTTAGGGACATCTGTGGAGGTTTCAGAGGGGCATGTGTTGGGCATCTCTCCTGAGGCGTCCGTACTCTTATCTTCGTGTTCACTGGACTCTGAAAAAAAATGCAATTAGCTTTTAACACCAGTCTAGTTTGAAAAATAATGATTTGTGTAATCATTAAACTTTCACCGATATCACAATGAGAATTTTAAAATAGTAAATGTACTTTAGGATGATTTTCTAAACTTTTTTTAACTGCAAAACGACAACTAACAAGAGAAACTGCGGACCTACATCTCCAATTCAATCACCTTAATCAATTTAAAAGAATCAGACAGTGGAAGTGGATAAAAAATGAAAATGGTGTGATATAATTCAACAGAATAACCACCAAGAGAAGCTTAGCTTATAAAAAGAAGCTGTCAAATTTGCAATAGCGGTATATTCTGGGAGACATTTTCAACTTTTATCGGCACGGCTGGTGAAACTCAGAAGTCCAAGACTACAGAAAAAAACCAGTGAATGCGAGCGAGACAGACAGAGAAAATATTTATAAGAGAGGGAGATGTAACTGAGATTCGGAGTTTCTGAGAGAATTGAAAAGCAGGTCATTGTAAGAGGGGCATGTTAGAAAAAGAAAAACAGAAGACTGTAAGAAATGATGGTAGAACAGACAGAGAAGGAGGTTGCCGGACTGAGACGGTGAAATAAGAGTGGAGTGATTAAGATGGAGTCTGCAGTGAGAAAGCGAGAGGAAAAAAATAAATAAATAAAAAAGTAGAGAGCCGAACGTGTCCTAGTTTGAGTTATGGAGGTTGGAGGTCCCAAAGGAGAGGTGCAAAAGACAGATCGAGGGGAAGAGAGAGGGAGAGACGAATGAAAAAGACACCGAATCCCATAACATTCAGCAGTACTGATGTTTTAATCAACTAAAAAATGAAAGGACAGCTTCACTCAATCACACACACACACACACACACACACGCAAGCTCTGTTCTGAAATCTAGTGAGCTGTCTATCTTGACAACATTTAAAATCGGCAAACGCGCACAGCATCTTTTTGCCACACTTGCCGATAAATAATATAAATAAAAAAATATAATTTTGGAATATTTTTCAGACATGTGAAAACTATACACTGTGAATACAGAAACAGTACATCAAATATGGTGAACAATAGAAATATGTGTGTCCTCAGATATATTAGCAACTGTGCTCAGAGATACGAAAGACTGCAATGAAAAGTCAAGAGATTTCAATAATAACTCGTTTCACGTAAAATCCCAATTCCACGAAATTTGAGCTATCCACATTAATAACACAGCTTTATTACATACTTGCTGTCATAACTGGTCTTATTGGTTTCTATTTCATAAAGAATTTGAAGATAAACTGAAAGACCAGTGTTGGGAAAGTTACTATAAATGGCGAACTAAAAATGACTATTTAAATGTAATACGTAGAGTAAAGGCCTGTTCACACCAAGCATGATAACTACAAAGATAACGATAACTATATTTGCGTCCACATCTGCGAATGATATCACCTGTTTATAAGCTCAAGCGCGTCTGCCGCTTTAAATTCTCAAGCGTGTGATAGAAGGATTGATTCTGATTGGTTGCCGATGCTTCTAGTGTTCATCAGCTGATAAAAATCGTTCTGGAAACGTTATGAAAATTTCCAACGATATGGTATCTCTGTCCTTTATCGTTAAAAGGACAGTGTGGACGCTGCTATTCTTTAACGATTTTTAGAACTGTATCGTTACCGTTATCGCGTCGGTTGAACGGGCCTTAACAATTTCCATTACTTTATTAAAGTAATGTAACTGATAACTTTTGATTACTTTTTCTACATGTATATTTATATTGTTTTCTAAAGGTTTCTAAACTGGTTTCTAAACATTTTAAAACCAGACAGGGTTAACCTTCCAGTCATACTCAACACTGATTCCTATCAGACTTTCAAAATCCTTCATCACTTGAATTAAACTCCTCTTGCAAACACTAGGGGTACAGGATGTGCACCAAAGCAAAAACAAACTTCGGCCAACCAATCGGCAAGAAGAGGTGTGGTTTAACGCGTATTAAACCCCACCTCTTTTTCTTGCCGATTGTTTGGCCGTAGTTTGTTCTTGTTATGGTGCCCGAAGTGTTTCTTTTGGTATTGCAGCCTCTGTGTATACTGTGTATACATTCGTTTTAGGGCTGGACCTTGGTCAGATGCAGGCAGACCTGTCAAAAGAGCTGAGCATGACTCCATCTAGAGGTCAATGTGTGGCGTAACATCAGTGAGAAACACCTGTAACAGTCAGGAGGACTGCAGACGCTTGCCTAAAAGTGAGTCATTTTTTGTAACCAAGGCAGCTGTTATATTTTGGATATTAGCTGGAGATCTGAATAGTAATCAGAGAGTTCAGGAATGATTTATTTGAGCTATTTAATCAAGCCAAAAATGAATGATTTAAAAATAAATGAATGGAGAGAGTGGAAGCACATATAACTAATCAAGTCAATGAGACTCTTGTGAGTGTGGCTGCATAAGAGACAGAAACTATACTAAACTGTCGTAGGGCCTTGTTAGCAGCATAATCATGAATTTTTTTTTTTAGTTAACATACTAACTTCATATATTTCATGGCAGCAAGAAACTTTTCATCAGCAAGTAACAATTTATCTTATAACTTAAATGGATAATTCACCCAACAATAAAAACAGTAGTTTTTTATTCATCTTTATTCCCATCCCGTAAGACTTTAGTAAGGCTGGAGAGGTTTCTAGGTGTGAAGTTACCCAGAAGGGAAATGACATCACAGATGCTTTGGTAAGTTTGTGTTTTCATTTGCCTGTTGGCTCTGTGGTCGTTCTATATTGATACACATATTCTATTTAAGTGGACGAGGCCATATGCAAACGTTCATCAACATGCAAAAACCCAATCATCCAGTCGACCACTGAGGCACTGGAGGGATTTCCGAGATTTGCATGAAAGCAACGCAGCCCTCCTCACGCAAATGATAGAGATGGATTACTGAGGCAGTGAGATGAGTTATACTAACCTTGACTACCTCTGAAGACACTGATACACATCTCATTGAGTGTTTGTTCACATTTGAGTTTGTGTGTGTGTTACTATTCAAATGGTTTTAATTGAAATACTTCCTTGTTTTTAGCCTTCACCCACAAACACACTTTCTATTATCGTCAGTCAAATCCATTACAAGAATATATCCCATTTTAAAAATCACTTTCATTATTTATTTATTTATTTTGACCCCCAGTTTTGCTCCAAGCAGCTTTGTCTAAGAGCTACGTGTAAGAGCTTAAGATGAAACATGAGATGTGATCAAGACAAATTAAGAGCTAAATATCATTATAAATATTTGCAGAAAGTAGAAATATACAGAATATATATACATATAATTTTTGCACCCTTTAATCAATTCAAGTACATTATAATGTTAATTATACATTGTTTGTTGAAATGTTCATAAAAAAAAAAAACAAAAAAAAACATTGAGTATAATAAGTTTGTGGTGCTCATTAGTTTTGGTTTTCACAAGCACAAGTGTCCAGATTAAGTCTCTTGGAAAGCAGCTTACAATATCTGTGTGAGGACCAGGCCTCTGGTAATTTGACTCCTCGAAAATTCTCTCTCTGCCACTTATCACCATTTATCTGTCCACTAGAAGCGTGCATGTCAGTAAAAGTGTGTTGCAGATAAGTTGCCTGGAACGTTTGTTCCAGAACAGATTAAACCTGCTTTGTGTCACTGTGGTCTGTGGTGTAAACAGTAAAGTCAATTAAAAGTGATTTGGATTCTATATAAAAAAAAAAAATTATATATATATATATATATATATATTATATTATTGAAAACAACTGGAGGAAACCCCACAGAATGTTATGCCTATGACTGTCAAAAAAGATTTGATAGGATTATGACTACATATAAAAATATGTGTGTGCATGTGTTTATTTTGTACATTTCCTGTAAATATATTTAACAATAATAATAATAATAATAGTAAATGTTACTGTAAATAGGTAACATTAAAACTTTTTTTTATTAGTTTTTTTATTAATGTGCATAGCTAAGGACTGCTCCTTTTTTGCACCCTCAGAATGTTGTATCTCGGCTAAATGTCGTCCTATCATAACAAACCATACATTAATGCAAACCTTACACAGAGCTTATACATACACCTTATATATGCGGTAGAGAAGCATACAGAGAGAGAGAGAGGGAGTGTGTGTGTGTGTGTGTGCGAGAGAGAGAGAGAGAGAGAGAGAGAGAGAGAGCTCGTGAGGGAATGAAGCAGGGCGTTCGTGTTCTCTCCATCAAAGCGTTCGCGTTACGGTCCTCCCGCTCGCGCCTGCCGCATCCAGCACAGCACGACCGGGAACAGCGTCAGGAAGCGACGCGCGTCCATCACAGAGTGAATCGTTAGGTTTGAGTGAACGGTTTGAGGCCTGTGCTGTTTCTCCCGAGGCAGCGGTGTCTCCGTGTGTCTGTATTGTATGCAGCAGCCGCATCTTCCATTGATCTGTTGATATCTGCTGGGATCTTCTGCATCTGTCCTTTACTACCATCACAACATCTGGCCGCGTTCGCTTTCACATTAAACCGAGTATCCTGTGTTGACGAGGACATTAGTCTTTTTCTCCTGAATGTCGATGCGAACGCATCCTTTTTTATTCTTATATTCCAAGCAGTGTTTTAATCGTCGTGTATTTGTGATTTATTCATCGCTCGGCGCAGGCCGTGGGTTTAGTCACGGACACCAGCGATGGCTTTCTGCGCTAAATGTCGCGGATGTTGTTGATCATAGGTGTCATTTATTCCGGATTTAACGCGTTTTTACATCGCTGCACGGTTAGCGTGGAAGGGGAGCGGCGCCAGGCGGGATTTAGTGTCCGCAGCAAACGACGCATTTATTTTACCCCAAACTCGATTTTTTTTGTTTTTTGTTAATATGATTAAATCTGGGTTTCAATGAAAATCGACTGTCTGTCAGACAAGGATCACCCTTTGTATGGTCGTGGATGGGGAGCGGCGCCAGACGGGGTTTTTTACGACATGCAATACTGTCTATTTTTACCCCAGCTCTATTCTCCTTTCTTAATATTCTAAGTTTTTGGAGTGCTTAGTCTTCGATGCAAATCAGCAGTCCGCCAGAAGAGGATCCCCCTCAGCTCATCGTCTCATTGCGATACCCTTGACGATCAACAGTTCATCGCGTACACGCGCGCGATTATCAGTCGAGCCCAAGCTTCCCCTCATAATGACCAATAAACCCAAACCATTCTCATCTTCACTCAATGGATGCTCTTAAGGTTGTATGGTAAATTGTGTTATCTGCAGGGTCAGGACACTGTATTCATATTGGATTATATCATTGCCAGTGTTTATTATTCCTGCTGCGCGTTTGTGACTGAAGCCGTGGATTATTCCGCTTTTGAATATCATGGTTTTGGACCTTTTATCGTCTGGGAAGATGGCAGCTGATTAAATTTTAATCTTGATGCATTCTGGCGACACGGGAGGAGAAGAGGAGAAACGAGTGAATCGGGGAGGAGAGGAGAGAGGAGAGGGAGAGGAGAGGATGTAGGGTGGATACAGGAGCACCTGAAGGTAAGGATGAATGAACGACAGAACAGAGTGTGTTCAATACAGTCGTAAACACACACACTGTCCGTACATCTACTTGTTTACTTCACTAAATGAGCACATAGAACCATTCCATTGGTTTTCCACAAATATTTTAGAATTTTACAGAATAGGATGAATTAAGGTAAAATGGGACCCATGATAGATCAGTTATTTTTAATGTATAGCCACTAGGTCTATTTATGTATTTGTGATTTTATGCATGACTCATATTTACAGTTCAGAAACGTTTGGCCCCCAGAAATGCATATTTTACATACTAATTATATTTTTAGCTTACATCCGAGGACACACACACATACACATATAGAATATACACATCAGCGTGCTTGCACATATCACTGTATGCACACACACATAAGCACACATTCTGCACGCACAGACCTATATATCACACACACGCACACGTTGTGGTCATTTTTCATTGGATGTAAATTGAGTTACAGGCCAAAGGGGAGCCGAACGCTGTGGCGCGTGAGTGGTGTGTAAATGCGCTGGCGCCACTGACTGCTGGTGCATTCTGACAGACCTCCATCTCTCCCCACCCAACATCTCCTCCATCTCCCACACACACCGTATCTTCCTCCTGAGCGATGCATGAGCCCCAGCCGTTGCGTTTGGATAAGCTTTAAGTGAGCTCAATCTGGAAAAAGCACCCCCTTTGTGTCTCCTTTTTGGGAACATGATTTATAAATAAAACAATAATGGTTTTGTGTTTCATTCCAAACGAGGTGCATGTTTTCTTGGCTATTAGTAAGGCTAAGGTACTGTATGTCCCCTTTAGAGAGATAAGTGTGTGAGTTACCTACATACATTTTGAGGATAAATCTGTACAGAAATGAGCTGAGTCTGACAAAACCAGGGCATCATTGCTTGGTGAAAAGTATGTTATTTAGGTTTGATTTCAGATCATATAAAAACAATACAAGTCCTCTTTTGTGCTCAGTCGCGTAGTTAAATGAATGTGCATGTGTTACAGTGTTTTACAGGCAGATATATGGAGGAGAGAGAGTGTGTTTATAAAGGAGCACGTAATGATCTTATGAAGACTCACGGATGGTTGAGCGAGCAAAGACTCAAATGCAAAGACATGCAAAAACATGGTTACTAGTCAAAGCAAGTGGACAAAGAGCAGAACATAATCTCGTATGTTGTTTCTGTTGTTGGTATCACAGTATATGTATAGTATATTGAGTCTGTAATGAAGAGGTGTGTGCAGCTGTAGAATAAACATTTAGTCATAAATACACAGGCACAGACCAGTTGACCCCTGAGCTGGTGGTCATTCATTTATCCTGTACGCCAGTGCTTGTATTTATAGCGTTAGATGAATAGGTATGATTTGTGTATTCCTCTTGTTTTGCCGTTTCAGCAGTTGTGCTGTTCCTGTTGTTAAAAATACTCCCTCTTGCCCCAGTGTTGTGTACAGAATCGGAAGCCATCTGTAAACTGATTTCAATGAGATGTGTTGTGCTCAAATCATCATTGGGTCACATTCAGCGCGTTAATGTTTGGGAAACCTGTCTGAGGACAGTCATTGTTTTTGCAGTCTGTTGGTGCAGAAACTCAGCATTGGGTTTAAAGTGAGTTTGATCTCTTTAGCTCTCATCATGTGGTCTGTTTTCTTAAGGACAGTCACATTAGATTGTCTGTTAAACGTCTTAAATGTCACTCAGCCACTCTGGAAAGTAATTTAGTCCTATGTTATGCAATCAAATTAAAATGGAGTAAAGAGTCGAAAGAGGAGAATAATTATGTAGTCTGTTGCTGATAATGATTGTCAGAAATGAGCTCATTATTGGCAGCATTGCAATAAAAGTAAACTCTGGCCTTGATAGATTTTTCGAAGCCTTTTCGATGTCGTCTCTAGTGACAACCTTATGTTTGTCGTGTTGATTCATTTGGTAAGTAGCTATGATATAAATGAGTCAGTCAGTTATTATTAAACCTCTTTACCTCATCCATCTGTCTGTGTTTAATAATCAGTATTTGTATTGTTTCGTTTTTTTTTTCTTTAATCTATCACACATTATATGCATCTGCTTCACTATCACGTCCAAGATTGTCCGTTTAAAGATATGTTCATGTAAAATACCAACACAGTCTCACGACCAGTTCATATGTATTTTACGAGGTGGCACATTTGTGCTAATTCATACAAATTTTTTCGACATCAAATTTTGTACGATTTGTCTAAACCCCAGTGAGGTTTAGGGGCGGGGTTAGGTGCAGGGCATTTGTACAAATTCATTTAATTTTGTATGAACTCATACAGATTGAGGCTGTCCGAAATATCTACGAATTAACCACCTCGTAAAAGGTTTTCACCAATTATGAGACATAAATTCAGTCATCATGTAACTGGCAGGCAATAATATGCCTACATGATAAATGCAACATGTATATTTTCTTGTCAGTAGTAGATTTTTTTTCATTTTGTTCAGTCTATGAGCAGTGCTGCTTTTCAGCTTCATTAGCCAAAGGAAACATGAACACTGTTCATGACTGAGGTATTTTTGTTAAAGCATGCACGTGAAAAAAATCTTTTTATTTGACGTCATCATCAGTCTAGTTACCTATCACCAATCGATGGATTTTTGATCCGTTAGCCGTTGCTCCTGACGGAAGTGAATGGGCTGTAGCTCCACAGACGCTCTGATTCTTCAGTGTTTCTGATCTGGTGTGAGCGAGTGTTGTGTTCGGCGCTGATGAGGGTGGTGTGTTTGTTTATGTGTCGAACACAGAGGGGAAATGCAGAACAGAGGAGTTTTCTCGGCGTGAGGGTGAATTATAGCAATTACTCCGGGCTGATTATTACACACACGCGCCGATGCTCTGATGCTTCGGGAAGCTCTCCAGATGAAGCTCTGCTCGGTTGTGTTTGATTCTCGGCGCGGGTTTTGATCACAACACTAACAGACGAGGACGGCAGTATTTGGCTGAACGCGGCCCACGTTTATCTCACCACACGCTTTGACATTTAATTACACCTGGAGGGAAATTCATCTTTAACAGTGAATGTTTTCACAGATGCATATACTGTGCTCCTACACAATAATATTCTGTTTTTTACTGATACTGATTAAAGCTTAATTGAGTTACACCTTATCAAACCGTTCTCTGCCTTGAGGCCTGAACAGAGAAGATAGGGTTTGTTTTCTGTGTAGAACGTACACTGATTGACTTTATGAAGTGTGTATATAACAGTGTAGTGTGGAACTGTAAGTGCGGGATACATTTAGTGCATTAATTAAACTGCACCAGAGTTAACTAAAACCACACAGAAATATATCTGTTACTTGAAATGAAATAAATGGTGGATAAAACATTTTCATTTCAATTGCTAAAAAATTTATAAAATCTCAAATTTAAGCGAAAAACTAAACTTGAATTAAATAAAATAATAGTAATAATAAAAGTACCTCAATAATACTAAAATGACATTTTACTAAATGACCACTAATTTGAATAATAATTGTTTTTAATAATTAATAATGTTTTTCTCTGGTTTGTGTGTGTGTGAGGGTGTGTCAGTCTCCAGGGTTTCTGCTGGTACTAAAGTAGAAGGTGTTATTTGCGTAAGTCTCTGAGCCATTAGGGATCCAGTGTGTGTGTGTGTGTGTGTGTGTGTGATCACGAGGGACACAGCGAGACAGATGCAGGAGAAACAGTGACTCATGTGCTCTGACATCTCTGAGAGTTGTCTGACATCCAGACTTTGATTAAAATGTTCACACTTTGGCGTGTCATAGGTGGCGCTGATGTACATGTGGTGTGACCTCATACTGAAGGAGTACCGCTGACAAAAAAATACAATTTCAGTCCGCACACTTCAAGAATGTAATGTTTAACTGCCGTGTCTAAAATTTACTAGCAGTTTCTGAGCGAAAAAAACATTTTGAAGTCAAGCATATTTTGATCAGCGCACCTGTTGGAGAATAAGATGGCTAGTTGTAGTTTGTATGCAGTGATTCTGTGCTTCAGCACACCGTCTGATGACTGGATGATCTTCAGATGTCGCTCTGTGTTCATTCAGTGACAGAGATGGAGAGTATTGATGGCGTCTGAAGCGTGATCAATCGTGTAAGCCTGTGTGTGTGTGTGGTTTATATGTAGCCAGCTTTATTTAGTTGGTATCATGTTTCTGATTTCCGTAAGGCGGTGGGGATCTAAATGTGTGTCTTCTTCATTTGGTTAGAATCAGTCAGTATGAACGTGTGTGTGTTTGTAGCTGCTAAACCATATTTAAGGCACAGATTTGTAACAGATGTGAGCTAATCTGACAAAAACCCTTCTTTTGAGGAAGCGCTCATTCATTAAAAGTATAAAAATATGATGCAGAAAGTTTTCTGTTAGTGTTTGGTTTGGGTTAAAGTATTTAGACCTAGCTTCACATAAAAAACAGTGGAAGTCTATGAAATTTTTTTGTGTGTGTGTTTGTTATTTCATATATATTAATTTAGTTTATTGATCCAGTAATTATGAGGATTCGGAGTCTAGTGTTACCACTTAACATTAACATTGGTCTATTTTACACTCATTTAAGGGGGACGTGATTTTTATGAACAAATGAAATTCTTGATAACATCCAAAATATACGAACACTGACTACTCATAAAAATTATTTATAAATGTAAAAACATGAATTATAAAAAATAAATACATAATGTAGAAATTGCTGTATACATTGCAATATATATTGATTTTCTGTTTGTTGATTTATAAATTGTGTAGGAGATTGTGATAAGAACACACAAACTGAATTATTATCTGGCTAATGTGAGATGAACAGACTCTTATTTTGCATTATAGCAAAATAACAGTTTTGACTAGTTTAGACATGTTTGTTTTTGCAAATATAATCTATTTTGTGAATATTAATGTAGCTCTAATTTTAATATAACTGCAATACATAGTGGTTGGATTATGTGCATGAACATTTTCTACATCTCTAAATTCACTGGTAATATATTGTCTTGCATGGTTATTTAAATATTTATAATTGTCATAATGAGTATATAACGAGTAACAGCACTGACTAGAACTGAACATATTTAACCAGTAATTGATCAGGAGTCTAATGTGAAGCAGAGACACTTATTATGGCTGCGTACTGAATTAATAAATAAAAATTGACATATACTATTGATGTGAGTCTAAATGATTTTATTATGTAACCAGAAAGGGTAACACTTTATAATAACGTTCAGTTGTAAGGGATTTATAAGTGATTAGTTAATGATGAACTAATCATTTAC
>JAUCMT010000088.1:9548418-9558538 GCA_032357475.1 Enteromius thamalakanensis
AAATTATGATATTTAAGCAACTTCTACAAAAATGTCTCACAAAAAAAAAAAAATACAGGAGTGTATCTTAACACAGAACAATGACACGGACGTGTTTTAAGATATGTCAGAGCAAGATATTTTTACCTGAGACAGCTCAAACATGCAATTTAGTCTGAGACTAGCTTAAGCCTTGTCTGTGAAACTGGGGGAAAAAGTACAATTGCTTGGCATTTTATTAAGTATATAAATATGAAAATGTTTTTGTAGTTTACCAAGCATGAAATAAATGTAATTCAAATACATTTAAATATATATGCATTTACATTACTAAGTACAGTTAATTATCTAATTAGTTACAGTTTATAGGCACTAACTGTAAGTGACCATGCACGTTAATTCAAAATCATTTTATCATGCATTTTAAACCATAAATTTCTGATTTACGGTTTTCTTAGTGGATACTGTACATCCCAAGCACAAGGACAGATAGCGAGTTTGAGTACTAAACTAAGACTCACTAAAACAAAGTTACTGGGTTACTCTTTTTCATGTTTCCTTGGTTGGTAGATGCACCGGGGACCTAATTATAGCACTTACAACCTGGAAAAGTCAGATTTTTATGATATGTCACCTTTAAAAGAACTTAAAAAAAGAACTTTTTTTATTTTTGAGGATTTTTGCAAGCCATTCTTGTTTATTATTGACCAAACTGAACTAAATTCTTAACAACTCTAAAGGCCTTTACTCACCAGTTCCCATAAACTCAAATACCAGACATACAACATCAAAAGCAAACAGCACTGAAAATTCCTGCACTATTTGTCCAAATACCGGCTGACTTGAAGTGGTGACACTCTCATCCATTAACTGACCTACCAAATACCAGTTCACAGCAATCAAAATTCAACTGCAGTTTAAAAACCCCAACTGACAGCATAAATTTGGACTCCGCTGAGACGATGGCATCAAGTGTTGTGGAGAATCCCAACAGGAGCCCTGCACAGTCATCAAGTTGTCACAAGTGTTTGAAACTCACATCATCTCTCATCTTCTATCAATCGACAACAAGCCCCAGAGCCGGGTGTCTTTCCACAGTGATAACCTATCATCCAGAGTTATGACGGGCATGCTAATGACAGGTCACAGGAAATAGGGGCAAATGGAATGTCTCCACTGTCACAACCCGTGTCTTCGCGGACCGAGGTTTGACTGAAGACTGCGCAAAGACTGCTTCATAACGACAACTAGAATATCTCACAATACCGCCGACTACCCAAGCGTGTAATTACATAATGAAAAGAAAATGAATCCACTACGAGCATTAAATCGCTTGCCAACATCGTCTTAAAGCTCAATTTGTTGATAAATCATACTTTAAATAAGAAAAGCAAATTGCTGGAAGATGGATCGATCTCCACACCAGTGATTTCTTCTCGGGAGAGACAGCTACTTTGGCAGAAAGGATTTGTTGACGAGATGCACATCAATCTGTTTATGTTGAGCCGATACAAACTGTATCTAGATGCTTAGAAAACACAACATTTCTAACCTTCTTTCCAAAGAATAGCAGACATTGTCAGAGACTGTCATGCAGAAAATCAATACATTGTCAGTTTGAAATGGGAAAGACTGTATAGCTAATACACTTAGCAGCCGTGCTAATATGGCTATGCTTACTAGCCAAACACTATGTGTGAGAACAGTTATATCCATGAAATTGGATCCAGATGCTGTATATAGCGCTACTGTACTGTATGTGAGGGTTTGTTGTCATAAAGCTAAAGGCACACTGTCAATAATGCCATCAGCACTAAGTCATGCATCTCAGTATGTCTAGATACACACCAAGATAGGTGTCTTTTAGGATTGTGTGTAGATTTTGAGATTTCTGAGTTCACTGAATTAGGCAATGTTAAGTTGTTATGGACATTGAGTAGTTAGTGCAGATAATAGAAATACATTTTTGGATAATACTTTTAGTTTTTACAATCCTTATATGTTTTATTAAGTTTTAGCTTGACTCTAGAGTGTTTTTCTGAATCAAGTTTTCAACCAATTTACATCTAATTCAGCTTAAGTTGGAAAGCGCCTTCACTGCAAAAAAATGCTTTCTAAGCAAAAAGTCACTTAATTTTGACTTGTTTTTTTCTGAAAACAAGACTATTTTTTTTACTTGTCTAGAAATTTTTTCCATATTTGAGAATTTTTAGATGTTTTGGCTGGAAACAAGACAAAAATAATTGTCTTAGAAAGTTTTTTTTTTGCAGCGTTCCAATTTATCAACCTCTAGATGAAGAGAAAAAGGGATTCACGAGTTCGCGCTGTTACGCCCCTGCGTGCTACTTGCTTGCCTGCTGGTGGCGTTGTTTCCCAGGAGAGTGCCGGAGATTGTATACACCTGTTACCTGTTCAGTAATTTTAATTACGGAGAGGATAAAACCTTGGCCTCCGCCACATGACTTCACTTCGTCCAGGGGACCGATATCCTCTGGAGGAGTCATTTGTTAAGAACCTTTATTTTTTCCATAAACCATATCAACCTTTTCTCCTCCCTATTTGGATTATGATTTTTCCTTTTTGTTATTTTGAACCCTAGACTTTGTTATATTAATTTATCTGTATTTTGAAGACTAATAAAATCTTGTAAGTCAATTTCCCCTTAAGTGTATTCGTTTACTTTATGTACGGTCGAAACGAGCTGTCCATAACAGCGCTTACTTATTAGTAAAAGAATAAAGCAAATTTGGCGCAAATGAATAAAGCAAATTTTGCGTGCTGTCTGGGGAGTGAGCCGGGAGAATCGGCAGACTCCGAACCCTAGCGGCTTGAACCCTAAGCAGGGTTTAGTGGTTCGAGTTCGGCTCGATCTCCGCATGCCCCCCAGAGGAAGATGTGGACCTAGGAGGAGAAGGGGAGGTGGAGGGTGCATGAAAGAGAGATGCGAATGAAAGGGAAACTGGTTTATTTATAGAAAGAAGGAAGATAGTGATTGGCGATTGCTAACGAGGTGATTGATTAGGCTGTGATTAATTCGTGCCACGCTTCTCTTGAAAGTGTGTTATTATCAAAACATTCACTTCTTTTCACTTGAGCAATCATGGGCTGTAGCAAAAAAAGCACAGTTTCAGTATTGTCCACTTGGAAGTGGCATCATCTTCCCATGTACAACATGTACCTCTCCTGCTGTGAAGAAGGGGGGAGGAAAATATCTGGAAATAGTGTCTTTGCACATTTGCTCAAGCAAGGTAGAAAACGAAGGGAGGCGTGAAGGATTTGGGCATGGCGTTCCTTCGAAAACATGGCGCGTGGGCTATATTCTGGCATGGGTTCATAGTCTCATAAGACATGTAACAAGAACAGTATGTGCTTCATATAGGCTAGAAGGTCTCAATTTTTCACTACATGGACATGATAACACATTCTTTAGTTTATTATATAATATTCAACAACTACTGCTCTCCAAAAGGATTGTAAGATTATTAATTATAAGATTTATTTATGAAGGATAGATTTTTTTGCATTGTATTACTGTACCTAATCAAAGTTGTCCTTTACTTTCCATTGACAGTCATATTCCTAATTTTAAGTCACAGAGATGGTAGAAAGAACACAAGCACAACAGCACAATGTGATAGAGCATGTGAGCCAACCTCTAGGCAACAGCTCTGGTGCCAAAAAGTAATTTAACAACATGAAAATGGAACTAGGTTGAAATCAGTGGGGGGCCACAAACCGAATGCTTAATGCAATAGAACATGCACAGAAATTCATACTGTATGAGCATGTGCCACGTTTGCGTTTGAGAAAAGATATGAGGTGCTTAGCAGGAAATCCATCACTTCTGGATATTCCTCTGTTGTCTTGTGCATGTGATTATCTTGCTCTGATCCAAGAGGATCACTGTTAGTGTGTTAGTAGGCACTGAGGCATGCAAGAAGCCCGTACAGTCATTGTGCTTGTTCTTCAGAAGAGCTGGTATAGCTTAGGATTTGTGCAGCTTTCTGTGGCATGCTTCTGTCCTTTGGCTGGATGCTATGAATCATCTTGGCAACCAAACCAAGGTCAGGATGGAGTACTAACCAAACCCAAAGGATGCCTCCGGACACTTCCTAATGCCTGCAATATGGACCCTGTCTTGTTTCCTTGAACTTGATTCTTAAGTCTCTCTGTCTGGTCTTGTTTGGAGATAGAAGATTACGTCTCTTGATCTAAGGACTAGCCACTGCGATGTGACAGACTCTAAAGAAAGACTTCAGGCAACTCCCATCCTGCCCCTCAAAGTCACAGCACATACAGTCGCCGTCCAGAAACATTAAGGAAAATCAGCCTTACAGCTGCCAAGGGTCCAAATCCTGTCCTGCCCATGCATAAAAGCGCCACTGCAAGTAATCCCTCGCAGAGAATGTGGCTTGTGATGAGAAAAGACGGTGACCTACTTCTTCTGCCTCCTGTTTATGAGACAATATGACAACATTGCACTGTGATTCATCAGGGGAAATTACAGCGTGCTATTAATGCCTTGCAAAAGGAACTGGCAATTGCAATCCACAACCACCAACCCATTTACTGTGGAAAGGTGGTATTATTCTTTCAAGATTATGAGATATGGACTGTAATAACGCTTCCTGATTGGACTTTGGTGGTCTGATGAAGTGAAACAGCCATGGAGGATGTACTAGAAGAAGTGAGGAGCAAGCAATGAGGATGATGAGGAAATCAAAGAGAAGAATGAGGAGGCTTACAGATAAATAAATAAATAAATATATATATATTTTTAATTGGGAAAGAAGGCAACAATACGTGATTTATTAATTTATTCCCTCATTTTAGAAAAAGAAGTAGTACAACCAATTTTAAATGATGATAAATTAACATTAGAATGAGTTTAAGGATCATGTGACACATAATAAGTGTAACTCTGCCATTCCTTAAAATATATACATACATACGTATATATAGTATATTCATTAGCTTAGCCACAACATGTTAAGATCTGGTGAGATCATTCTGGGATTATTTGACTCAAATCTCCTAGTGCACCCAGTGAGTCATGATTTTGTATTTCTAGACCCGTCACGTATAAGGTTCTATATAATTTAAGACGCTACCTTAGAGTGTAGTTGTCTGTTTAGAAAGTAGACAGCAATGGTACTCAATATATTTTGGAACAAAGCTTGTGAGGCCCGTCATTCTTAGTGATACTGATCTCATTCCGATCGGCTGAGGCAATGTTTTCACAGTCCTACTATTCTGCCTGTCCCATTTCAATTCGTAATCCATCTGTTATCACTGCAAGAGGCCATGTCAGCGAGGTCCATTGTGCCCTTCCTAATCTGACCATTAGTCAATTAGGAAGTGGAAAAGTCCTTCTAATGCTGTGTAAAAGGCTGGATTACCTCCGGACACCGCTAAAAATAAAAACAGAGTATATGGGACTTTTGAGATGCACAGTAAAAAACAATGCCTTGAATGCACTTAGTGCATATTACGTGAAAACAGAAAGTTATAAAAACGCATTAAAGATTCACTATAATGGTCCTCAGAAAAACAAAAATGATAAGCATTCAGTAAAAGCAAAAAGTAATCATGATCATTCAGTAAAAGTAATTTACAATAGTATTGGGCCTAATATTGAGCCCTGAGGCACACCGGTGGTTTTGTTTTTTAATTAAGTCAGGAAAGACAAACAATGTGTTTGAGCTCTTTCAACTTGTAAGAAGTCACAAATCTGAACACTGCAAGGATGGAGAGCACTGTGCTCCACAGTGATTGATAGTGGACATGCAAGATTGATTTCAGAAGCAGCAAATCGACCTTCTAGCCTGTTGAAACAGTAACAGCCCTACCATTCCAAGAAATCCATTATTAGCTACAACTTCAAGAGGTGTATTGACATCCTGGTATTATTAATGCCAGAGAGGAAGGAAAGAAGTGAACAAGGAAGAGAAAACATCACTGCGATAGGTTACTGTCTATTGTAAACTCTTTGCATTTAAAACTGCAGTTGAGAATTTGCCATAACAGATGCATTGATATTAATAATTCACATAGATTTGCGTCTTTTTCAGACACCCTTTAATGACTGATAGCCTGAGGGGACTCTTGAAACGGGCGATGCAATCCCCTCAGTGGGTTTTTCAGTGGATCTCAAAAGATGCTTGCGAAGCAAACACAATTGAGACGTGAGGGAATGTTCATGTCTCTTGGCCCTCTTATTAAGTCATAATTTTCCTACGTGCTGCCCAATCAAACAAATACAACCTGCACTCAGTTGAACAGGATCCCACTAAAAAAACATTTTTGTGGAGTATTAGCTACTTAAATATTTACTACGAAAATCCCAGCTGGTTGTGCAACTGAACCAGCAAACTTTGTGCAGTCTGGATTTAATTATGCTAACGCTAACTTACACACCGACACCAATTTCAAAACACAATGTAGTATATAATGAAACCTACATAAAGATATTCTGCAGCTCTTATGCTGTTCATATACACTTAATCTCGACAAGTAAAAACACTGAAAATCTGTTAAACAACAAGAAAAGCAACATTTAACACTTTGTACCCAGGCAAAAGACTACATTTTAAAGCAAACTGTATGTAGCTTTATGCAGGTGCATCATGTTTTCCGTCCTAATAAAACACCCCTGCAGCTTCTTTGACACGCACAGTTTTCTCCAAGCTTTCTGGTGACGGGTGGGGTGTGTTCTCTCCAATCGCATGTTTGATCTCTCATGCTTCATATCGCTCCCTTCCTTGTTTACCTTTTTGGATGTTAACAAAAAAGCTTTGCTTTCCTCGCACTTCAGAGGCATACAAGCATCTGAGCATTCACTCATGGCTTGGTGGAGGAAAAGAAGTAACAGCTTGGAAAAAAAATCCGCAATTTGAAGCGCTTTGACAGCGAACACATTTCTGATCTTATCTGAGATGTAACCTCAACAATCTGTCTGACCCTCTTCCTTTAATCTCATGCCATCCGAGAGAGGGTGAGAAGGTGCAGTCCCAAGATGTTTTCGCCTGCTCGTCTGTAGATGTGGAAAACAGCGGTGCTCCAACAAGCAAGACATATAGTAGATGGGCCATTCTACAAAATGGGAATCTTATATGCTATACAGTAAAAATCAATAAATAGCTGGAAAATCTGTTGTACTATATGTTAATCTAAACATTTCCTTGTTCAACAAAGACACCACTGTTCAACGTTTGAGGTTTGTAGGATGTTTTTAAACATACAGTACTGTGCAAAAATCTTCGGCCACAAACAAAAAATCGTTGGTTATTTCTATTTTTTTGCGGTAAAGTCTCAGTTGGAAATATCAGTTTACATTTCCAAACATTATTTTTGTTATTAATTGTAATAATGCAGTGAGATTATTGTATGCACAAGGAGTCTGACAACAGCCAATGCTCCAAACAGAGAACTGAGACAGACTCAATTCAGAAGAACTGTGGCAATGTCTCCAAGATGCTTAAAAAAACCTACCTTGAAAACGATGGGCAAGTGTACCTCAGAGCAATTTTTACACAAGTCTAAAACTTTGAACAGTACTGTAGCTTTCCAGGTAGGTTTTTTTGAAGCATCTTGGAAATGTTGCCACAGTTCTTCTGGATTTAGTCTCAGTTTGTTCTGTTACTTCATTTCATTCCTGACTGACTGGATGATGATCAGATCAGATGGAGCACTGGCTGTTGTCAGAAAATAATCTCACTGCATTATTACAGTTAATGACAAAAATAGTGTTTGGAAATGTAAACTCATATTTCTAACTGATACATTACCGCAAAAGATAGAAATATCCAACTTAAAACCATTTTTTGTTAGTGACAATACTAGTGGCCTAAGACTTTTGCCCAGTACTATATATACATATATTAATACATTTTAAAATGTAATTTATTCCTTTGATGGCACTTAATTTTCAGCACCCATTACTTCAATCTCCAGTTCCACAAGATCAATTAGAAATTATTCTAACATGCTGGTTTTGTGTGCAAGTAATACTAAAATAGAATTCCAGGTATTGCATCAACTTTGCTACCATATTTTATAATAACTCCATAAGCTAAAAAGTATGACAACATCCATGAGTCATCCAAAAAATAAACTCCTTAACTCCTTAAGGACAAGTTAATGTCTCCGTGGATGATCTTAAAATGTGCCATGATTATGTAAATAAATGATAACTGAAAAGTGGAATCCTCTGTAAGCAGCATCACATGCAGATGTTTTGGTACTGTCATAAATGTGCGTCGAAGACTGACAGGGAAGAGAAGGAATTGTTTAGTAAATACAAAAAGTATTCTCGTAGCTACGTAAAATGACGGTTGAGGTCACATGAACTATTTTATCAATGTCCTTTCTGGACCTTGAACATGTAACGTCGCTGTCTATGCAGGGTCAGAAAGCTCTCGGATTTAATGAAAAATATCTTAATTTTTGTTCTAAAGATAAACAGAGATCTTACGGGTTTCGAAAAACATGAGGGTGAGTAATTCATGTCCGAATTTTCATTTTTGGCTGAACTATCCCTTTAATGCTTGGAATGCTTGAAATCACAAATGTCTTTTCAAAAAAGCACCTTATCAAACTGAAAAAGGCATCATTTCCATAATATGAGATGACGATGTGACTCAGAGCAAGAGGCCAGAAGAGAAAGGGATGAAAGACAGAGTGAACACAGAGAGGGCTTGAGGGAGGGATGATGTCAGCGTGTGCCACAGCCTCTGGGTATCAAAATGTGTTGAATGACTGTTGGCCTGATCCCAGATCAGATGCTTTGCTGTCAACCTAATCCTCTGTAAATATTGCTGTGGGAAGACTGAGAGAGAGAGAGGTAGAGCTACGTGACTATCTAAGTATCCATAGAAGCTATAGCACACAAAGACATGAGATTACAAATCATATGGTTTAAGTAGACTTCATTTATTTAAGTTCCTGTCATATGAAAAAAGCAGCGTGAATATATCTCCTTGTGCTCCCTGGAACAAAGAAACGCAAACAGGTTTTTATGAAGATGAATAAATTCTCACAGATTTGGATTTTGGGTGGGGGGTGAACTATACCTTAAAAACCATCTCCAAGCCAGTTACAGCATTGGTTTTTATTCAAAACAGAAAGAAACTGTGGTCCTGATCTCACAGCAATTTGTACTTATTTTATGGGGTGGCTAATTTGTACGAACTCGTACGACCTCACTCATAAAAATTTAAACAACAAAGTTTTTAGCCAAAACGGACGATTTCACGAGTTGCACAATACGTATGAATTTGTATGATTGGCCTACACCTAACCCAGTCCCTAAACCTACCCCTCACCCAAGTCTTACAAAATCATTAGAATAAGGTTTTGTACGAATTCGTACAAATTAGCCACCTCATAAAATATGTGCAAATTAGTCGTGAGATAGCACTGGCCTAATCCCAAAGATGCATATGACACTTCAGAAACACTTTCTAAGTCGTCGTCTGATTGGTTGAATTCTACAGGATTTCTGGAAGATGTGTGTGTTGCGTTCTTTAATGTTCCGCCTGGAAACAAAAATGCCATGACCCCAAACACCCTTATTAAAGATGAAAGCTATCATGTTTATAACTGTGACGACGAGCGATTATCAAGATCAACCGAACTGGCTCTTCAAATGTATGTGCAATATTTAAATTTCGTGGCGTAGAATCTCTAAAAGTTTAAGTCTGAGAGTTTTACACACTGGTCTGTTATTGTGGCTACATTACCACACCCTGAAACATGAGGCGGAACATAACAAACTGTGATTGGTTGCTTGACATGTCAATAAAAGGTCTCATGGGCAGGTCTTGGACAAAAAAAAAAGCACCTCGCCAACCGGGATTCTGACCGTCTAGAATATATGAAGTAGTCTAATTCTTAAAGAGTGCAATTTTAAGACCTAGAAAAGTCATAAAATTTAGGAAAACTAATATTTATACATATATTATGAGCATACATTTTTAAATTTATTCCATTTATATATATATATATATTAGGGGTGGGACGATACAGGTAACTCACGATTCAATTCTGTGGCGATATATGGCCCCCGATAATGATAATATCGATATATCACGATATATGTGACTTAGTGTTAATTTCGTCAGACGAGACGAAATATGTTCGT
>JAUCMT010000088.1:9578553-9593572 GCA_032357475.1 Enteromius thamalakanensis
TGATAATGTTCAGTGCTTTGCTACAATCTGTATTGTTAAAAGCGCTATATAAATAAAAGTGACTTGACTTGACAAAAATTAAAAAGTTCTATTTCAAGAAAATCTTATCTTAAAATCGTATTAATAGCTATAAAAAAACATGCTGGTTGGGTATGTTTTAAAGCATGGAAGCTGGATTAAGCCGGTCCTAAACTAGTTGTAAACTTGGTTATTAGCTAGTCCTAAAATTGATTAAACTGGGCATGTGCTGGTCCTAAGCAACTAGCTCCTACTCAGGACTACTAGCTCATAACCAACTTACAACCAGCTCATTACCACCTAAGGGCCAGCTTAAACCAGCTTCCATCCTTCAAAACATACCAACCCAGCATATGCTGTTTTGTTGTCAACAGGGTTATAAAGGACTTAAATTCTTCTGTTGTTGCATCTTTAGAAAGATCCAACAATAAACTAGTCTGAAATATCGTCAACTAATGCCATTACAGAAAACTGCATTAGCCTCTATGCAGTGAATTAAAACATCTCCCTTGAAACTCGAGACCTTCTCACTTTATACGAGTACAAGGATATGCTTGAAGAATACGTGGAAAACAATCTTTAAAGCAGGCTTATGAAACTCAAGTTGGAGTCTCTTACAAGCAGGAAGACTTCTGGCACATCACAATGGCATATTCAGTTTCTGATGTTCTGGGCTTGGAAGAGTCGAGAATCACAGGACAGAAATAAAGACGACTGTGTCTTTTGTTACCCATGTGCATTCGTTTTTTGTTTTTTTTTAAAGCTTTACAAGAATCCAGTGGCCTCCAGTTAGCAGATTGACTTTCTGAGACTGTCACATGGAGAGTGCAATGCTAGATAAACTCGTAATCGTAATCTTCTTGCGGAAGAGTAAGCGACGCATGCAAAAACATGCTAGTAAGTGCATTTAGACTTAATTATGCAATGTCGTGCTAACACGCTATTGCCTTTGGGTGTGGAAGCATTTGAAAACAATCTCCAGTTGAGTGAAATGCAATGCAAGTCAAACATGGAGAATCCGATAACTGCTATTAAATAATCTCCTATCTTCCTCAGGTCACATGCAAATGGAAAGTAAGAAAACCATCGTGGGAACAAACACAATTTGTCCTGTTTTTCCAGAATAAGTGAGAATCTTTAGGAACAACTCAGTTCCAACATTTAAAAGCAAAAGCAGACTTAACATCTTACCTTGTTGTAGTAGTGAAGCTGAACCGAATGCCACTGGCCATCGCTAACTCCACCTGGTACAAAAGGTGTCACAGTTGTTTTAGTCTCACCTAGTAGAGAAAGGCAAGAAACAACAATGTTAATTTGAATGATAGGAGAAAGGCAAGTGCATTGTATATGCAAGCTACTTTAAATTAAGAGTAGGTAAAATACATTTTAAAAGTTTTCCCACACATTTAAAAATTAAGTTAGCTATACAAGCTGCTAACAAAAACTTTAACAAATTAAGTTCAGTATTGACCACTCTCTGAAGGATTGGCGTGATAAAGTACGTGACAATGTTAATGCATTTGGGCTAGGCGGAATAGATCTGCTACGCTGCTGCTACTGCAGCAGAGCAAGTACCGAGATTTGCAACTGCCAATACATCCACAACATACTGCTGTGAGCATTTAAGAAATACTTGCCACTGCAAGTATACCATACACAAAATAACCCCAATATAGCATACATGAATCAGCTCATAGCAAATCTATACAGGTGGAGCTGGAGAAGGTGTAGGATACGCTGCGAACTGCTACAGCAAGCACTAGCCATATATTTGAATGTTGAGCAGCGAGCTCATTGGTTACCGACACAGGAGAGAACCATGTGATAATTAAGTTAGACCTATCAGACTGCACCATCTAAAGTTTCACGTCCGAACTCTTGATTTACACTGAATATGACTAATTAAAGTGGTAAAGTAAATAAATAACAACTTATTTTAAATGCCAATTAAATTTTTAGCTCAAGCGCTCATATTAATCTGTGAATCTGTCAAACTTCCTGTCTGAACAAATATGCTAAAATGCACTTAGTTTCAAACACCTGCATACTGTAGTTGGAAACGTTAGCAAAGACTTTACTACAAACATCCAACATGATACAATTATGAGTATAAAATAAAAACAGATTTCCAAGAGTGTGTTTTGGTTTGCGATAAAGGTGTTTCTTGTATAAATTATGGCTTTGCCACCTCTGGACCAATATAAAGTCACTTAGTGACTACAGCACAAAGTTGCTAACATAACAGATATCAATCACGTATATTCTCTCTCATCAATGGAGTTCATTCAAAGGGCAGGAGAGCAAAAATGTAAACTGGATTTAGAGGAATATTTACCCAAGGCAGGAGCCCCTACTAGTATTCATAAAGAATGAGTAAAGAACAACCAATCATTGTAGCCTCATTGGTAAACAATTGCAACATCGTTTAAGCTATATACTAAATTAATGTCTTTGTTTATAACCCTTGCACCCTTTAATCACTGAAAAACTAAGAATGGTGGGCCAGACTACTGAAATGGTCAAAAGAACCGTTTTAGTACAAGTGTCATGGGTTACAGCATGTAAAACAGGCTCCACAGCATGACACAGCATTGTTCTCTTTGACTGGGAAAGATTTATGTGTGCTTTAAGATCAACAGTCCCATTATAGGGCTGTGCTCTTCTTGTGTTATTTATAACCACCTGTGAGATTAAGTATGTGTGTGTGTGTGTGTGTCTAACCCTACACATGCATGGACATATTTGGAAAGACCATCTGGGTCACTGCATAGCCTCATTAAAGGTTCGGACACTTTAGAACTAATAAATCCCTTTGTCATAAACACATTCACCTAAAGCAATTTTCTCTCTAAGTAACACATGACTACACCAACAAGCTGTTTAACATAGCATGATGTCACCTCATGTTACCATATATATTGTCAACACTTCTGTCTGCTGTCCCAGGAGTGAATGTGACATACAGGGAGCAACAAACTCTATATGAATACACAAAAGCATATGTGACTGCTTGGCTAACATATTGGAAGTGCATGGTCCTTTTGTACGTGCTTAAGGTGTGTTACTATTGTTGTAGCAAACTTCAGTACTCGAGGGGATGATAAAGTTACCTTCATATGTCTGTGTGATTAAACTGGTGGTTATTATTCATGTAGCTATTCGGAAACATGTTGATAACTTTATCTAACAAGCTCTGCAAAACTCTCCTTAAAGTCTTGTTTTGACATAAGTGTAGTTGAAAAAAATTGGCCATAGAAAATATTATAATTTGTTGTTTACATTAATGCAATAGCATTATAATGCTGAGAAATTGCACTTTTACATTTAGGCATTGGGAAGGATTAGGGATGTAGAATATGGTAATGCAGAATATACACTCATGCATAGCTAATATGCTAGTAATATGCATGCTAATAGCCCACTAGCTTCCTATGCTAAAGTGTTAGCGGCTTCTCAATTGTAACATTGATAGGACAATTGTACCGGCTGAGAAGGTGAGTTGAATCTGTTCCTCAATGATCTCCACAGCTATGAAGTCGTGTTTCTCATTAAAACGACCGTTGTATAGAAGAAGGGCGTTTCTCTCTCTTGTGGCAAACCTGGACAGAAAAAAACATTGATCAGAACAACCAGAACTACAGGTTTTATTAATTGTTTGCACTACCCCCTCGTAAATCTTTACATGTATGAAGATTTGAGTGCACTCTCATTTGTTAGAATTCAAGATCTAAAGCTACATGAAACCTCCAAACCAGACAGAAGAAATAACATCTATTAATCAAGAGAGGAAAAGAAAGAAAATGATGGGGGGAAGTGAACGTAAGGTCAGTGGTCTAGAAACAGGAAGTGGTTCCTTTGCCTGGGCGGCACATCCCACCTCTATCATATCTGGGACATGGCACAAAGGACAGAGAAGTCAGAGACCAGCTGCTCTACTACAGGAAGATAATGCAAATAAGAAAAACACTGATAGTGCTCTCTCAACACATAGCCCTTCCTGTTTTTACCCAGCACAGGAGCCAAAATATTTCTCTAGTGACCCTGACATTTGTTGCTTAATAAATCAGAACCATAATTTTCAACTTAACAACGGTTTTAAACAAATAACCATATGTCTTTCTAGCTTTATAAATCCAACAGCTAACAAGCTAAAAGAAATTCTGCAGAAAGGGCAAAACTGATTTGAGCTTGACATCAGGATTATCCATGTCCGACCCAGAATGAGTAGAAGATAAGTCCAGGCATGCCGCCCAGCCAGACAGAGCTCAAGGGCTCCTTAGGCAACCTCTTCAACAAATTACACTTTACAGCATGCGAAGCTTCTGGCAGATGTGTCAGTGTAACAAAAAGGTAAACAGGGGCATGACACCGAGGTCATAAACAATTTTCTTGTCAATTATAGCCTATCACTTACATGAAGGAGACAGTGAAGTGGAATCTCTGTCTAAGGCCTCGGAAGGTAATGAAGGACTGTCCGGGAAAGCTGCGTGTCGTCATCTCGCAGAAAGGTTTCTCGTACTCCCCAGAGGGGCAGTTGCACGTGAACCCGCCTACTAGCAGGTTGACACATTCACCTCCATTTTTACATACCCCGGGGACACAGCGACCAGAGCGGGCATCTATTTCACAGTTCTCACCTGCACAGGAATATCAGAAGTAAAATAAAGTTGTTAATTGAAAGTTAAATAATCAAGGTGTACAGAATTACTTGCAAATTACAGACAGGTGGGCTTTCGCACCATGTAGATCTAGGAAGTAGCCTGAAGGGTGGTTCATAGAGAACCAATTCCCCCCTCTGGCAATTTTCCTGGCAGCAGGAACTCTGAATTGGCTGATGGTGATACAGTATGTTATTGTGCGTCATTAATTTGCATTGTGAACAACCAGTGAATAGAGGATACCATGATCAAAGCTAATTTTATTATGTGTTGTGGGTGATAAGGGAGATGGAATGTGCACAAGTGTGTCAGTCTGTTTTTACAATGTCACACTATTTAATGATTGAAATATTGCAGCGGGTGCTTAATATAAATTTTTAATTGCCAAAACTTGCATTTTGATCACATACATTTGTTTGGTTACACTTTAGAATAGGGGTCCAAAATAATGCATTAGTTAAGCATTAATTAATGGTTAATTTTTTCACAATTAAGCATTAGTTGAGCAAAAACACACTACTAATTAAATATTAAAATTTAAAAGTTAATCATTAATTACATTTAAATCTACAGTAAGTTACTGCCATCCAGCTGCCAGCTGTTATGTTGTCTGTCAGTGTTTTCCTTGTTTAGTGTTTTGTGGACTTTTATTTTGACGTGCCTTCTTCTGTGTCCACGCCCACTCTGTTATGTATCCACCCAGCTTGTTTGTCATTATGGTTTTTGATAAGCTCCTCCTCCCTCACAATCTCTTTATCACGTGTATTTAAAGAGTTGTTTGTGTTCCAGTCTTCGCCGATCATTGTGGTATTATTTATAAATATATATATATATATATTTATAGAATTAAAAATTTATATTTATAGAATATATAGTGTATATTTATAGAAAATTATAATCTTAAATGAGCTACTAACTGAAGAACTGCTCAACAGCAGTGAACTTGAGAATCAGATCTGTCAGATTCATGAATGAATCATTAAGAATTGATTTCCAAAGCAAAGCTCATATTTAACAGCTCGATTCTCTTCACGTGTGAAATTTGGTACAGATGCTGATATTTATATTGGCAAAAAGCACAATGAAATCTTGAGAGCTTGTAACGTAAACCAATGAGATCTGTTTAACAGAGGACAGAAGGCATGGACAATAGCAGGTTGTGTAAGTTTTGATCATTGCTCATTTAATGGACAGATACTTTCATATTTAATAGATTACACAGTATATGCTTTATTGGGTTAAGCTTTACTTTGAGTGTTGTCAATATGATTACACACTATATTTCAAATCTTCTAATGTCACATGATAACTACTCCTCCAATGAGCTATTAACTGAAAAGCTACTGTGAGTGGATTGAATCAAACTTGAGAATTGGAATCATTCACAAATAAATAATTCAGTTCAAAGTGTAATTGGAAGCGGTTTCCAAAAGTCTAAGTTAAGCTAACTTAGTCTCAAAATAATTTTTTGTTGTTAACATTTTCTTTTAAATGTCAATTTGTGTGGTATGAAAAACCAATAAGCCAATATGAACTCTGAATCAAACATGAGCTCATGTTTACAAGGAGTTTAAATTCTGTCTGAATGTAGAGATATACATGATATCAAGACAAAGCATCATAATTTAGAAAACAAATAGAGTTGAAAACAAAAGGCAGTGAAGATAAGCACAGATGACTACACAGTAAGACACACACACACACACACACACACACACTCTTCATCTTTACACCTGACACACAAGGGCAAGAGCTGATTCATCTTCCACTTAAACTCTCTCACATGAAAAAAAGAACATATGACTCCGTGAGCAGATGAGCTCTTTCAGAGAGAATTGAAAAAAAGAAGCACTCACATCCATTCGTCTAATTCTCCATCTCATTTCACACCTCAGAGAAAGAGACTCTATTCAGCTATCCAAATGCAGCCTGTGAAAGGTGGGCTGAAATTTACCTCTGCATTTCATTCAAATCAATTTTTCATATTTTTAAATATTATTCCTGCTATACAACACACATTTAACATGAGATTCAGGCTTTGAAATGACTGGTTAAGATATCAAAGGGCATCTAAGGCTGGAACCTTCCACTAAAAGGCACTTTTTTTGGCTAATGGATACTTTTAAATAAACGATTATCAAACATAATATTAATCTAGTATGCAATTCTAGCTAGTTTCAATTACATGGGTAGTTGACATATGAATGTGTCCTATAGTGTGATGTGAAAAGAAAACACTCCTAACATTGAAGATAAACCTCTCTCATGTTTTTTGCAACTCTACGAAGGAAGATAAATTTTTCTTATTTGTATGTTAATTTTTTTTCTACATTTTTACCATATCGCACCATAGGAAACAGTCCATTATGATATATAAATATCTGTACCCCCCTTACATAAAATTGTGATTTTGCTCTGTCTCACCTCAGATGTTTTAGCCTAAAAATGTATCTTTGTTTGCACTTCAAAATAATATAAATAACATACAATAATATAATATAATTCACTTTAATAACATTAATTTAACTACTTTTGATTCGGGTGTCTAGAATTATATGTGCAACCCTGTTTCTTCTAGATTTTACCTCACGACAAAAATAGTACAATTCTTAAAAAACAACAACATACACTAGAACTATGTTTTTCCTCAGATTGTCATGCTAACTGCATTTGCTCTACCATTCAACCCTGTTGCCTTATAATAAGGTTACTATTATCTTATATATATATATATATATATATATTAGGGCTGTCAAATCATTAAAATTTGTAATCAAAATAATCCGAATTTTCAGTCGATTAATCATGATTGATCACTATTTGCAACTACACCTGAATCTTAAGCATTTTTGCTTTTTTCTGAAATGCATACCCAAAGATAAATAACAGGACACAGATACATCATTTTCATATTATGTCTGTTTATTAAAACAGCCAAATATTGGTGGTTTAAATCAAGCTGAAACATACTACACACCATAACATTTGTCTTTGCAATGAGAACGATCTTTTATCTTTAGCCTGACCTAAGCATTCACAAAGCCTCTGTCAGCAAGACTCACGCCAGTTTCACACTCACGTAAGCAGCGCATATTTTTTCGGCGCCCATGTTAAAAGATGAAAGCTTTCACACAGCACGGGTCGGCGCGAAAGCGAATAAAGTGCATTGTTCTTAATCTAAACCGGCACGGTTAACATGAAAAGTAACACATTATTCCAAAAAATCGTGTAATTGATTGTGTTTCGTGTTTCACACTATATGAAAAATAAAATACGCAAAAACGAGTTTTTGCCCAAACTTCAAAGGTCTGTTAAATTAAAACTAGAGGCATTTGTTAGGTATACGCTTACATCCCAATGGTTGTCGTTTTGCCCTCGATGTCCCACTTTAGGTTACGTGGAACAGACAGGGACAGTTCTTTCCAAGCCTCCGCAAAATGACGCTCCTCAGTTTTTATTATTGTCAGTTCCCACGTTTCACTGATGCAATGTGCATTTACTCCAAGGTAATTGTTGGCCCACTTTCCTGACAAATAATTTGTCACACTGGGCATGCTTGAAATGCATTTAAATAAATTAAATAAATTGTCATAATTAACGACAAAAAATAATTAACGTGTCACGAGCCGCGCCTCTGTGGCTCCCTCCGGAACTCAGCAGCGGGAACCTTCACCCGAATTTTAGTTCCCACCCGGACTCCTTTTTGCCCACGTACCTTGAGAACTTCCGTTTCTAACTCGCGCCATTCGGCGGCCTACAAAAGCCGCCGTTCTGCGTTTATTCTTTGCGAAGTTTTGATTTGCCTGGCTGTCAATCCTGAGCGTTTTCTCTGTTGGAATTATTGTGTTTACCTTGGACTGTCTTTCTGGATTTCTGATTATCGCTGCCTGCCCGACCTTCTGCCTGTTGTATTACTGTGAGTTTTGGATTACCCTCGTTGTTATTGTTTGCCTGATCATTGACCCAAGCCTGTACGACTTCGATTGTGAAAATAAAAGCCTGCAAATGGATCCAACCGATTCAGCGAGTTCATTACATAACGTCGTTAGCGCGTTATTTTTGACAGCCCTAATATATATATAGTTTTTATACATTTTCTATTTAAGATGCGGTGTTAAGTGTGTGAAACAATACCACAAAAATGTATAGTAAATTTAAACATAACTGCAAGTTTTTGCATTAAATGTGAATTAAAACAGCATAATATACTCACTTACTATAAAATACATTTTCTAAAGGTTAAGCATCTTACTTTGCTGATCTTTTTCATATTCATTAAAGACCCTTTATTTTTAAGAGTTTCCGTCTATTTGTCTACCCTATTCACAAAAGTGGCAGTTAATCTAGTGCCTCAACGTCCCACTGCAGAAACTCCATCTTCCTCTCTTTCCTGCTTCCTCCCTCTTTTTATTTTGCTCTGTCCTCCGCCTCACTCTTTACCCCTCACCTCTCCTTCCCTCCGATAGTCAAGAATACTTGGCAGTGCATAAGTGCCCCTCTGACCGTGGCTGATCTCCAGGGCCGCTCGTGTTGTTGACTGTGAGAGATCTTGACTTCCGAGTCAAGTATCCTGCTGAGGGCACCACAGAGGCTTGCAGGAGCAAGTCAGTATCATGTTGTTCAACTACCCACTTTCACAACATGCTCCAAGATCTCAGGGTTTTGTCTTTGGCCTTCTTTGTTCACTTTTCCACTGGTTGAAGGTGGTAAATTTAGCCCATACTCGATATATATTCATATTCAATATTTGTAGCGAATAGCTCAAAACGAAACAGAAATTATTTAAAAATGCCATTACCATCTAGGGTAAAATGCCTAGTTCAGTCATTAAACTCTACATGACAAAGGCTAATAAGTCATTTACATGCAATCTGCTCCCAATCATTTGCTACATAGCACAAGCTGTTGAGAACATATAATAGTCTGCTTCAGTGTTTGCTGTTAGCTGGTCCTACAGCATACTATCAGAGCTTCTCCGAAACCCTCCACCTCCACCATCTCCACCTGTCTAGAGCTCTACTGGCTTTATGCATGCCTATTCATCCAGCAGCAGCATATCTCACACGCTCATAACTATTAGTATTAAAAAGGTCATATCAAGTGTTTTTATTTATTTTTGATCAATCTTGTGTCTTGTTTTCACATTTCATTCCTGTTTTTTCTAGCTTTCTCTCTTCCTCTCTCCCACTCAGTTCAGTCATTCAAATCTCCTCTCGTCTGCCTTTATCTCTCCTTTCTCAGTTGAATTCAAGCTTCTTTCTCTCTCTCTCAGTGTCTCAGTGGTTCAGCTGTGTGTGCAGTGGTGTGAGAAGCTCCTGTGTGGAGAGCAGGCGGGGGGGTGATCAGCCTGTCTGATGTTCTTATTAGCATTACAGAGAGCTGCGCTCACTCATACAGCCAGACACTACTGGAGCTGCACCTGCAAGACAGGGGCTTAACACACACATGCACACACACACACACACCCTTCAGCTGTTCTTAAATTGTCTTCCCTAATGTTACGTGAGTAATGTGTCGTGAACTTTTAAAGAAGTCAAAGGGATAAGTCCCTAAAACTACAAATTCTGTTACTATTTACAAATCATTCCAAACACTAAGAGGATAACTTCATGCAAATGTTTCTGCACAACAACAAGTACACAGCCTACATCTGCTAAGCATCACATCACAAGTCCATTAAGATATTTACTGAATATATTTACACTTAATAATATTAAATGTATTGCGATTTAGCAAATCTGAAATAAAACTTTTGGTTTACATAATATACGCTGTGTTTACTTTACTATGTATATATAAATACACACACATGCATGAATATATTTAGAAAATATTTACATGCACATATGTTAATATTATTTATTTAGAAATACATTTACATACATAAACATACCATTTTATATTAAATATATACATGCATGTTTGTGTATTTATATATACATAATAACTGTATAAAGTGCACACACATATATTATGTAAACAAAACTTTTATTTTGAATGTGAATAATCGCAATTAATCACTAGGCAGCACTAATATTTACCAAATTTGCTATTACTTGTGCTTTATAATTGTTTTCTTATTTGTGAAGACTCTGACATAAATCTAATATTACTCTAACTGTGGGGATAACTACAGTAAACTTTTGCGAAATCAAAAAAGACTGGTTCCTTTTCAGGAACTCGAGCTGCTGAGGGCGTTCCCATAGCGTCTCGTCGACGCAGTGTCTCGTTCCTTCAAGGAACTAGGGTTATATTCATAACCTAGAGACGTTTCCAAAAACAATATTTAAGCATAACAACTGTTTTCAACATTGATAATAATAAGTCAAACTCTTGAGCACCAAATCAGCATATTAGAATGATTTGAAAAGCTACATAGGTTACTTCAGCTTTTCCATAACAAGAATAAACAACATTTTAAAATATTAAAACAGAGAACAGTCAATAATATAATACTGTTTTTCTGAATTTTTCATCAAATAAATATGGTGAGCATAAGATTAAAAACTCTTACCATACTAAACGTTTGAATGGTTGTGTACTTCCTGCATCATATATAGCATATATACACAATTTTGTTAATATAATTGCCTTAGTAAAATGACAGCAGCTAAAATGAGCCTTTATGCATGAAAATGTATTTCTGACCTTTTATTTTAATAAGGGGTTTCTTTGAGCATACACATATTTGGTGTTCACACAGACCTGAGTCACACATATGAGTCACACACTACATATAAGTTGTAATTTAGGGAATTTCATCCTCCGTATCGAACCTCATATCGTACAGACACAGAAATAGTGACTCATTGCTCCAAATTGAATGTAACTGACCACCAACACTATTAGTGTGTTATAACCAAACTCTGTTCCTGGTTTATTAATAATGAAACAATTTCCATTCTCGAGAAAATCGTTCCTAAGCAGCCTTGAAAACCAATTCAGAGTCGGTTTTCAAATAAACCAGATGACACACGTCCTCTAAACACGGACAGAACATATTACTCGTGATCAGGACTCTCTCTTGCACGAGTATATGAATATAAAAGGCATTTGTCTCTTTTGTAAAGGCAGAAACCTTGAAGCGAGCTCTAAGCAGCAGCACAACAAAACGATAAAGACAAGCAACAGAAAAACACGCTCACTCTCTTGCCATTAAAAGCCCACACCTCCTTCAACTTCCTGTCGATAATGACGGTTCAGGTGATCTATTACTAAAGCCTAGCTACCCTCTCAAGAGCCTTTTAGACGCACGTCAACTTTGTCAGTGCAGCGGCTGAGAACTTCAATCCAGCCAGCTGCAAAACAAATCAATGTCTAAAAGCCTTTTATATCTCTCCCCTCTGTTTTTAAATTCAAAAAGGTGGTGCAGAAAATAGTGAAAAACAGAGAGAAATAGCACTATTTGGAACACCTGGAGAGAGGAAGTGAGTGCATTGTTATTTATTTATTTGAATTCATTTATTTGAGTTCACAGTTTTGGAGATGAGTTATACAATATTACCAATATTGGTCAATGAAATACATATTGGTCAAGCATTGCTGTTATTCGCATTAAGAGGCAAACGTAACCGTGTGTGAGGGTGTCTTGAGAAACCTACATTCAGTCCAAATAGGAATAATTAGAGGTAGTGGCTCTTTTAGAAATCTATATCTAACTGCTGACCTAAAAGTAGAGCGTAACAAAAAGTGATGTTAAGTTTAGAGAGCTAAAAAAAGGATGCAGAATAACGAAAAAAGGGAGCCAGAAAAAGAGACAAGGGCCAAGTATTGTTTTCCTCATGCTGGGTCGACAGCCTGCTCAATTCTCTAAAGAAAGTTCTAGAGACAGGGTGAGAGAGGGCAGAGACATGGTAAACTGTCCTTGCATTCAGAAGTACGCAGCTACGTGAGCTGAGAAACAAAACAAGCACGGATCATTCACAAGAGTCCAGAGAATAACAGGCCACTTCCTCAAAACCAAACGTATCAGAAATCAATTAAAGGCATGTGTATAACAAAGTAATAAGTGTGTTATAAACATGTAACAACACTGTAATAAGCCAATCAGCGCTCTGATTAGTTCCAGCAGTGTTGTTGAGACACTATCCCAAATTCTGTGAGGATTTCACTGATGTTATGTAATAATAACACCCGGCGCTTATGCAACAAGGGTCCAAGACACATTTTAAATGCTGTTCGTTTTTAAATGTCAGTGTATTTAATGCCATACTACTGGCTATTTTTAAAAGAGGAAGGAAAAATGTGTCAGACGTGGGCTTGACAAAGCTGGAAGACACGAAGACGTAATTTGAGGGGAATTAGAGGTTGGATTTAAGAGGGATATGGCAGGGAAAGTGTTGCATGCTGTCTAAAAAGGGTCGTAAAACACGAGCAAGGCATTTTTAATATGTTGACAGATTTGTAAGTGCTTTAAGAAAAAAAGCTCTCAATTTAGGGATAAATATTCTGGCTTTAGTAAGTCAGAGGTGTCCATACTTGTTCATAGAGCGCCTCTCTTCTACAGAGTTGATCTCCGACCCTAATTAAACATAACCTGAACCAACAAATTAAGGTTTCCATACTCACTAGAAACTTTCAGACAAATGTGATGGACCTGGTTGGACCTAAAAATCTGCTGGACACTGCACTGTCTTTTATATAGTTATATCAGCTTCACATTTCAGCTTGTGCTGTACCTGGGATATTTAAATCAATTCAACAAGAATGTGATGCTTTGATGTACTAGCCTGTAGTTTATACTTCTTATAATTATTAGACTGTCTGGCTTTAGCCAATGAGAAGGCTCTGCCTCATTACTATTCATGAGACCATGTGACCTTTTGCTATGAATGGAGCATAGAGAGTTGTGTTATCTCTCCCTTCCCTTTATTCCAATCCATGGTGTGAACGATCTTGCTGAAATGTGGGGTTTCATAGCACTTAATGTGCATTCACACACAAGCACATTTGCTTATGCATAAATAAATATGCAAACAGAAAGAGGAATGTTTGTTTGGTTGGTGTTGGTATCATGCCCAGATCGTTATTTTATCAAACAAGCGTTTGAACAACCGACTAGTCTATTTGTTCAACATATTCCTGCTCAACACACACACACACACACACACACAAGTCAGTCAAAAAAACACTGCATATACGCACATTGTGGAACTTCATCCTTCAATAATCAGCAATGCCACCGGGCTGACATCATGTCTGTCTCCATGGTGACGCCTCTGCCGGTCGGAAATCCGCTAGGAGAAAGGCTGCGGCAGCCGTGAGTGTCAGGAAACAACCGACATGGAATACTAAGCATGTTGAGGTTAATGTGTGCACACTTGCCCATAAGTGCTCACCGAATCATGGGCAAATAAACACACGTGTGTACAATTAGCTTCGTCGACAGAATCATAAATAGCAAGGAAGCTTGATGGTATATATAGTTATGAGACAAATCTTAATGAAAAGAAGCAATATAGGTATAAACTCCTATCCTTTTAGTGACATCTAGATGAAGTGCATTAGTCTTGTTGTTTTTTTTTTAGCTGAACAAATACTGCCACTGCGTCCAGCTCTAGTGCTCTGACGTCCTGCGCTCTGTTTGGCACTTGATCTGTCGGCTCTTCTGGGACATTCTTGTATTTTTAACTTCCTTCGACCCAATTGTGACAAAGAAGTCAAGCGGCTATTTATAGCCACACAAAAAGATAGATTTGAACTCCAGTGAGTTCTGATTCGCTTCAAATTAAATCCACGTTCAAGGGGAACGTGCACCGCTGCTGATCAAATTAGCAGTCTACAACAAACACACATATGCATACAAATAAGCTACGGCTGCAATTAGCAACAATCCATTTGAAAAACCTAACACAGATGAATTGAACATTTATACAGACCAATGTGAGAGGTGCAAAATTCTACACTGCTACACTTTTATTGTTCTACACTCCATATATTCCAACTGGAACTCTTTTGGTTCCCCAAAGAAATCCATTCTTAAAATAACCTTTTTTTAACAATTAGTTTCTTATTACTAGAGTATTAGTTATTAATTATTGCTAATTAAGCACATATTAATGCCTTATTCTACTTGACCTTATTCTACAACCCTAATTCTGACCAATACCTTAACTTAATAACTACCTTACTAACTATTAATAAGCAGCAAATTAAGAATTTATTGAGGTAATTTGAGAATTTATTGAATTTCTATATTTACTGAACCTTTCAATAATCTAAAGAACTCTTTTCCACAGAATATTTTACGCACTGGAAAGTTCCTTTTAGGGATGCTCATTTCGGTTATTTCTCATAACCGACAACCGACGCACATTAACCGATTATTAACCGGTTAACTGACA
>JAUCMT010000088.1:9602454-9612947 GCA_032357475.1 Enteromius thamalakanensis
CATAATAAATATAAACTAGGGGTTGAACGGTTCACAAATATCACGGTTCGATACGATACAGTATTTCACAGTTCGGTATGTTTTCGATACGGCAAAAATACAATAAAATAAAACTTTTTTCACATTTTTATTTATTAAAACTAACATAATATGACCTTGTTTTTCCCCCTTTTCTTTTACTTTAAACAACAATGGAGCAATACAGCTATACGTACTGTATGTGTACAAACCGAAAGCCTCGTACCGAATGGTTCAATACGATTACGCATATCGTTCCACCCCTAATATAAACAGTACATTCATATATGTGACCCTGGACAACAAAGCCAGTCGTAAGTGTTCATTTTCCAAAATCAATATTTATACACCTGAAAGCTGAATAAATAACCTTCCCATTGATGGATGATTTGGATGGAAAGGGCAAGGGAGGGAACAGAAAAATCCAAATGCTGAGAAAATTACCTTTAAAGTTGTCCAAATGAAGATCTTATCAATGCATATTACTAATAAAAAATTAAGTTTTAATATATTTTCGGTAAGAAATTGACTAAATACCTTCACTGAACATGATCTTTACTTACTATCCTAAGGATTTTTGGCAAAAAAGACCCAAACAATGTATTTTTGCCTATTGCTACAAATATACCCCAGCGACTTAAGACTGGTTTTGTGAACCAGGGTCACATATATTATGTACACCAAAACATTTATTTTGGATGCGATTAATCAAAATGAATCCTTTAACAGCACTAATAAAAAACAAAAATAAAAACAAACTCTACAATAAGCATAATACATAACTGCAACAAAGAGGTCTGTAAGTTCAAGACAGTGCCCAAAAGTTGTTAAGATATAGAATGGAAGTAACCACAAAACATAAAAATTCAAGGACACAAAACACAGGAAAGGTTTCCATTATGAAAGGCTGTTTGAGGTTCATGTTCTAAAGGATCTTGGGGGATCTGTGCTGAAGTTGGGCTGTGTGTGTGTTTACTCCAGGATGGCTTGTGTTGTACTCTGGAGATAAGGAGATTATAATTGGCTGACTGAGTGTGGTTTGCATTCGACACTGACTGCAGCTGTGCCACGCAGACTTCAGAAAGCCAGCAAGTATGTCAGAGTTAGACATCACTGTCAACAGATTAGACCTCATCCACAACACCAGCTTTAAAAGATAAAAGGTCCCTACCACAGCGGCTGAGACATACATGAACACATGAAAGAGAGTTTAGAAGATCTGTAATGATGAGTAGGACAGAAATACTATGATAATTCCTAAACTGCATGAAATGGAAAGCAGAGTTTTGCGGCTTTTAGTCCAGCGTGTTAGCTTTGAGGCTAATCCACATGCTAGCGAAAATAGACTTTTAACACAGTCAGGTTTCAACACATTCCTGTTTCAATATGAAAGCATGGGGTGGGGGGATAAAGGGAAATAGAAAATAGAAAACAAGTTACTGTGGACTGTCGGTGGTATTTAGAAAGTAAGTTGCTAAAACAGAAGAAAATGGAAGATAGGATTGTTTGGGAAAGTATGATCTATTTCTAACACCATTTGACATGCTGCCATCCTTCCAGGCCTCTCACAATCTCTCTTTTTCACAGCTACAAATAAGTCTCTGTCCTATGGCTATATCAGCCTACACAAGGACCGTTAATGGAGCAGGACATCTTTAATACAAGTCCAGCTGGAAAAAAGGAAAGGAGGCTTGAGTTTAAACCAGAAAGAGTTAACGTGTATGAACCGGTTACAAGTGTTGATCTTGTGAAAATGTATCTAGATCAAATCAGTTTTGTTATTGTTAACTAAGACTAAAACATAATAAAACACAAATAAATAAAGGAAGAAAGAACGAAAGAAAGAAAGTTTTGGTCATTTAAATAATTTTGAAATAAAATATATAAATTATCAGATTCTGAATTTTATGCTTTAACTCAGAGAAATGTTGCCTTGTAGCTGAAGTACTGAAATAAATAAAAAAAATTTAAGCTAAATAATAATAATATTTATTGCTATTTTTGTTATTTATTAAATTATTAATAAAACTATAAAAAAGGGAAAGAAAAATCTAAATTACAATGAAAAAAAACAAACAAACAAACTGCTAATTCAAAATATTTCAACTAATTCCTAAAAGTTATTATTATTAATAATAATAATTTATTAATAATAATTAAGAAAATAAGAGAATATGCAAAAGAAAATCAATAATTATATATCTATATTTTTATATAGATAAATAAATAATAATAAGTATATAAATAGGTATCAATCTATATATATGTGTGTGTGTTTGTGCGTAATTTGCAAAATTAAGCAGTTGATTCAATTACTCAAAATTATTCGATTTAAAACTTTTTCATAGACTTACAGAACTAAAAAAAATATTTTAAACTGTGTTTAAATAATATTCAAAACATATTCATATTTTTCACATTATGGAGATGAGAATGCATTGTGGTACTCATACTGTGGTAATGAGATTTCAGGGTTGATTTTCCAGAAAATATTGTCAGAAAACAAAGTTCTAAAACTTTTCTTTGTGCAAAATGGCATTTCTTTCTTTCCTTCCATCCTTTCTTTTATTGTTCAAATATAAACAGGACAAGGTTTCATGAGATTTAACCACAAATGTGAGTGCAGAAAAGAGAGGAAAGATAAATAACTCAGAGCAAGGATTCATTCTCTGAAGTGTGTTTGAGTGCATCTGCTCTAATGCATCTTTATCTGGATGTACGCCATGTGGCATCAGAGGCAGAACAGTAACACAAGACAAATGACCCCTTAGGAGTCCACAAACTTAAACACACACACACACACACACACACACTTGTCTCTGGTCTTATTCCATGGCTCTTTCCTCACTGACCTCATCTGTAGTTAAACGCTTCTTCATATTCTGCCAGAAGCTCTCAATACAGTCCCGTCCTCCAATCAAAGAACACAATGCACGTGCAACCTGGCCAATTATAGCCCTGTTTCGTAAGAGCTCCACAACAGCAGCCCCATTTCCTGACTTCCTGTGTATTCATTCATATCAGGGATGGAGGACTGGATGAAGGAATGAGGTGGAGGGGGGGGAAACAAGACGTCACTGGTCTGACGCAGACTGCGGGGGGGGGGTGGGAGATGGCAGTTACCATGGAAACCTAGTCAAAGCCCTCATCATGGCGCTTAAGTACCACAACCAGAGACCGAGAAAGAGAAAGACATGCCAAAGGAGTGCAAGACAGAGCAAGAAAGAGTGAAAATGAATGAAATACTGACATTAAGACAAAAAATTTGACAAAATTTTTTATTTATTTTATTTTATTTAGACAAAAAATAAAAGAACTATAAAAACCTATGCGATAAACTATAAACAAGAAATATTATATATATTTTTTTATTTAACAAAGACGCATTACATTGCTCAAAAGTGAAAGTAAAGACATTTCTAATGTGACAAATTTTTAATTTACTGGATAAATGCTGTTCTGTTTTACATACATGCTGTCCTTTTTATTTTATATTTGTCAAAGAATCTTGAATTATTATCCCAAATTATTTGGCACAACCATTTAACTGTATGATAATAAGAAGAAATGTTTCTTGAGCACCATATTAACATATTAAAATAATTTCTGAAGTACCATGCAACATTGAAGACTGGAGTAATGATGCTGAAAATTCAGTTTTATCATAACAGGAATACATTTAATTTTAAATGGTTTACAATAAAGTTCATTAGTCAACCATAAGACTGAACCATACTTTGCTAGTTGCTAATGCTAATTTCAGCATTTACTAATGCATTAATAAAATCATAAGTTGTGCTTGTTAACATTAGTTCAAGCACTCTGAATTAACATGAACTAATAATAAACAAAGATTAATTAATATTGTAATAAATGTGTTGAACATTGTTCGTTCATGTTAGTTAATATATTAACTAATGTTAACAAATGACACCTTATTGTAAAGTGTTACCTTTTAAGCTATTTTAAAATAGAAAAACAATCCCAATATCACTATTTTACTGTATTTTTGTTCAAATACATGCAGTCTTGGTAAACACATAAGGCTTCTTTGAAAATCAGCCTTGGAACACAAAAAGAGATACTTCGAAGAATGTTTGAGCTGCTCTTTTCCATATAATGGAAAGTGAATGGGGATAAGTATGGTTCAAAAAACAAGTTGGTGAGAGGAAAATTTGCTTTCACCAAATGTTAACTCTGTCTGGTTATTGGACCTTTGCTCTGTTTTGCCCCTTTGGACGTTTACTGATTGATCAACCCTTGCTACCCTTTGGACTAATCTGGTACACCTGTCTGTCGTTGTTTTACCCTGCCTGATTTGACCATGCCAATTAATAAAGCCTTGCTTATGGATCCAAACATCCCAATACCCAGGTATTGTTTGCCATAAAACAAGGTCCATCTTCACTGGAAACTAGTATCTGGGCATTCCTGGCCATTGGCTATTATTTAGATTTGCCAGACCTCATTTTAATTGAGATTTTTTTGTGATGGTATACATGAACCCCTCAGGTCTCAGCTAAGACTTGTGAATATTTTGAACTGTGCTTTATTGTGCGTGGGTTCTTCGTTTACTGTCATTTAATGTCTAAAGTGGCGGACACACTAGAGCGCGATCACAAAATGTTTGTTACAGATCCGGATATACCAAGTCAAGCTAATGCTAATCCTCACCTGTCAGGTCAAGTCAACACAGATTGTCAAGACAAGACGGCCGCCGCCCCTGAGCAAATCTACAAGATGGCCGCCACCCCTGAGCCGCTGCATAAGATGGCTGCAGACCCCAAGCAACTCCACAACATGGCTGCCGCCCTTGTCATGCCAAGCCACAGCCACGGTTGAACTCCCAACCTGCCCTGTTTCAGCCATAAGGGCCGCCATTGACCTCTCGTCCTGATCTGTCAAGGCTAAGGAGGGAATATGAGTCCTTGTCTTGTTTAATCACAGGAGGCTGATAACGCCTCGCCCTGCCCAGTCAAGGTTACAGAGGCCGAGTCACGGCCATGGAGCACTTTGTTTTAGTCATGCCTGTTCTGCCCTAGTGTCCTTAGGCTTAGTCCTGGGCTTCTGCTCCCTCTGATCCGCCCTGTGGGAGCCCGTGCTTCCTGTTCTGCCCTGGAGGGCCCCTGTCCCACCTGCTCCGCCTTGGTCTTTGAAGTACTGTACTGTCTTGGCCACAGAGGCCATAGTTAACCTCTCTGTTCCGGTCCCACCGGCTCCACCCTGTAGGGCTGCTGTCCTGCAGGCGCCATCTGCTCTGCCTTGGAGAGTTTCTGTCCCACCTGCATCGTCTGCTTCGCCCTGCTTCGTCATCAGCTCTGCCAGCCTCGCCATGGAGGGTTTTCACCCAGTCTACTCTACCCTGGAGGCTCTCAGCTCTGCTTGTACTGCCGTGGTTCCCAGTTCTGCCTGCATCACTGTGCCTCCCTGTGCTGTCTGCACCGCCATGGCCCTCGGTGCCACAACCGCTGCTCCACGGTCCAGGTCCTCCACAGCTTTACTGTCTGCCATTTCTTCACGGTTCAGGTCCCCCACTTCTTCATGTACTGCTCTACTTCCTCATAGCTCTCGACCTCCAACCCTCCTCCTGCTTCGCATCCCTACTGGACTCTAGACTGTTTTGTATTGTGGTAGCGTCTAAAAGCCAATCTTTGGGGTTGGGGGCTGTTACGTTGGCCAGGTGGAGTGCCCTCGAGCTCCATCAGAGGGCACTGCACCTCAAACTGCCCGTCTTCCCCTGTCTAGTCTCTGTCCCCTTGTTTGTCACTATGGTTATTCATCAGCTCCTCCCCCTTGTTAACTCAAACTTGTTGTCTTGTCTTATAAAAGCTCTGTATATTTGTCCAGTCAATTGCCGAGAATAGAGTTTACCTCCTGCAAACTAAATTTCCCAAGTTCTTGTTCTGTCTTGTTTTCTGTGTGTTTTTCCAGTTTACCCCTTTGGACTCTGTTTATTGATTGATCGACCCTTGCTAACCTTTGGACTATTCTTGTATGTTTTGTCTTCTCTTTTGTCTTCACCCGTATGCCATTGTTTTACCCTGCCTGATTTAACCATGCCAATTAATAAAGCCTTGCTTATGTTTCTTTAAAGCAAAAAACTCATTAAGTATGAGTAGAGTTGTTTAGATTTGTGCATCTAACAAGAATATAGCTAATCATGAAAGAAAAACAAGCATTAAATAAACGTTTTAAGGATGTTTAAATATTTGCACTATTAAAAAGACAAAAATACTTTTCCCGTGGAAAAACCTATATGATTTTTCCAGCGAGGCAGTGTGTGCAACATTAACCAACAGTTGCGCAGCCAAGATGATGTCAGCCGAAAAGCAAAGTTATTTTAGAAGAGGTAGAACAAGTTATTAATTTTTGATGAACTGTGCACGATAAGACCAGGATTGTGTATTAAAGTTACTAGGGTCAATTTAGATTTTATGTTGACTTGAAAGAATCAGATCCTCCATATCCATGACAAATATAATTAAATCCAATTCAAACAGAGCATCTAGGGAATTAATTCAATGTAATAATCTTCCATTTAATAATGCAATGATTAATCTCTCCAAGAACGTGACTGCAAAGCCTTGGAATATATCTTGTATCCATTTTTGATAACTGCTATGATGAAACCGCTCCTTCAGACATCAAAGATTCAATTCAGGGGTTCTGAAAATGAGATTTGATTTTTGTGCGGTCCACCATGTTGTTTAAAATCAAATCAGAGCGTCTTGCTTCTTTGGATTTCAGGGCAGAAACTTTCACATTCAAGTAACGAGGGAGTTATGAGAACTCTGGGTAGCTTTAACTGGCAATTCAAGCTTGTTCAATTTTTCAGGTATATGGTTTTGCTCTAAAAATGTGTCAGACGGTTCGCGGTGGCAGGTGCTTTGGAAAAAGCCTGATCCACATTTCTGTGTTCTGAAGTGAAAATAAGACCTGCTTCAGTCTTGTTATGAGACTTCAAATGTTCCATCAAACATTCTGGATTTACAGACTACACAGTGGGAGCCTGTCGCTGACAAAACCACCCTTAAAAATTTTCACCAATATTTCCCAAAATGAAAAGTCTGTCACCATTCGCATCCTATTTTCTTTTCCCTTTTTGGAACTTGACAGTTCCCGGTCACTATAAGCATACATTGTATGGAAAACAGTAGCATGAACATTATTCAAAACATCTTCTTTTGTGTTCTACAAAATAATTAGTAATTAATTTTCTGGTGAAGAGTTCATAAAAAGATACGGAAATAGAAGTATGACAGTGTGCGCAGTGGACAGAACAGGATCTCTGGTTCTCTGGTAGGATATTAGAGGACACTACGTCCTTCATTTATAATAGTGTCTCACGTCTCATTTTTGGAGAGGTTCAATGTCAGCACTAACAACTTCTAATGTCACCCTGTCTCTCCCCTGTGTGTGTGTGTGTGTGTGTGGCTGGCCTAACCTGTCATGCCACCCTAAGCTGTAATAGATCTGCTGCATAATTCATGAGACAGTTCTGTGATTATGAGCATTACTGTCATTACTCAGCAAGCGGCCAATCACGTGACTGATAATGTGATGGCAACGGGGACACATCCTCACCTTCCTCTGGAGTGACAGTCTTTTTTCCCCCTCTCTCTCGTACACAAACTCAGTTCTGCAGTAATAATGATCTATGAAACATGAAATCCAAAATATAACAAGTTTCCTGGCTCTGTAATGCTAACATTGGCAGCTGCATTTAAAGGCAACATCCAAACCAAAATTGATAACCTGATCTCATGAGAATATGTAGGTGTGTATTTCCATACAGTGTATTATATAAGTGATTTGGAACAATGAACATAACTCCTCATGGCAAAAAATTATAGTGAGAATCGAAAGAGATTAAGTTGCAGAAAATAGTTTAACAATAGCATGTTGCTAAATTGCTTAAAAGTTAAACTATGTATTTGAGCATTTTAAATCAATACGCCAGACTAAATAGCGCTAAGCGGGTGATTGTCATTGGCATATTGCTAAGCTAACAAATTAAAACATTTATATGTAGTAACACAACAGATAAATGGGCAATATTTAGCCATTTTATGCAACACAAAATAGAGCTCCTCATGTTTAAACAACTGCTAGCATGATGCTAATCCAACAGATCAAATAATCTGTCTAAATCTGGGCATTTGTGATTAGCAAACAAAACAGCGCTGATTCTATTAGCATGGTGCTAATCTAAGACCTAAACTTGAATACAATAGAATGTGACATTAGCATGTTGCTACGCTCAAACACCTCACCTCACAGTTAAATCTATTGTAACATGAGCATATTGCTACGCTAACAAATTAAAAACTTATATGTAGCAACACAACAAATAACTGGGCAATATTTGGCCGTTTGAGATTTTGTGCAACACAAAATTGAGCTCCTCATGTTTAAACAACTGCTGCCAGAGTTTAATGCTAGCATGATGCTTATCTAAGATAACAGATCAGATAATCTGTCTAAAACTGACTTTAGCCAGTTGCTAAGATAGCTACATGAGAATCAAACAGTTACACTGTGAATAACTGGTTGACATTTGAGCATTTTGAGATTATTGGTATGAGCAACACAAAATAGCGCTTCCTTAAATCTATTAAACAATTGAGTCCATTAGCACTGTGCTAAGAAAATAACCTGACTACATAAGAGTAAACAGATGAATTATTGGTCTGTATTTGAGCATTTTGTAATTATGAGAATTGGAAGACAAAATAGCACTCTTTCTTTTAATCAAACTAATTTTAATTTTAATTAATTTTCATTAACTAGACTAATGGTTTAATAACTGACTTTAAAAATCTATTTTTCATTCCATTTTCTTATTTTAATTAACTATTAAAAAAAGATTATATATGATAAAATAAGTATGATAAAAACCTCCCTTACGAAAATTAACCATGGTTTTCCCACAAAAACAAAACAAAAAACAATTAAGTGTGCTTTTGCTACACTAACCATAGTTTAACCATGATATCTGTAGTAAAGCTGTGGTTAGAAAAATTATAAACAATATGCTGATGTTGTGTACCTCTTATTAGTTGACATTAAATTGTACATTGTCACTAACAATACACATAAACACTAACAATACACATAAACATTCATAACACTAACACTGAGCAAAAGTCAAAAACAAGTTTTCTTAGAAGGCAACATTATGCTGGTCATCTTGACAGGAGAGCACCTATGATGCCCTTAAAATGTATTTTAAGTAGGCAGCTCACTAGATTTTGGAACAGGGGAGTTCCATTACATATGAATAAAAATAAATTTGTATGCATGGGTTCTCAAACTATCCAATCTTTCTTCCTCTCTACCTCAATTTCGCTCTTCTCATTTTAAGCTATCAGTTGCCTTGTTTCTTTTTCATCTTGCAAGTGTTCAATGAATCTGACATTTGAGGCATTTTATCTAGGGTCCTCACACCTCATTCTCATTTTTTTTATCGTAATCTCTGTCAGTCCATCCCTCTCTTTCTCATCTGTATTCTCCAAGCCTCTCTTTCTCTCGGGTACGGATCTCACGTGTCGCTCTCTGGTCTAATGGAATCACAGCTCAGTCTCTCAGCTGGACAGTAATCACTCTCTCTCTCTTTCTCTCACTCGCTCTCACACATAACACAAGGGCTTCACTTGAGCAAAAGCCTTGCGGAAATCCTTTCAAGCGTTGGTGCAGTCCAAAGACAGAGCATACTGTGTATTATATATTCAAATGTTTCAAAACACCTCTTTGGTTCTGGACTACAATTTTAAGTATACAGATACAAATGTCACCTCATAAAGACTGGTAAAGACAAAGAATGGCAAAGCATTGACTTAACCGCTCAGATTATGAAAATTGTTGACATCAACATCTTTTTGGATTGATCTTTTAAAAATTGAAATTTATACAGCATATAAAAGCTGAATAAATAAGCTTTTCATTTATTTATGGTTTGTTAGGGTAGGACAATATTTAACTGATATACAACCATTTGAAAATCTGGAATATGGAATATCATAATCAAAATATCGATATAATCGTCTTTAAAGATGTCCAAATTAAGTTCTTAATGCATATCACTAAATACAAATTACATTTTGATGTATCTACGGTAGAAAATTTACTAAATGTCTTCATGTAACATGATCTTTACATAATATCCTAATCAAGATATTTTAAGTCAAGATATTTGACACATGCTATGTATTTTTAGCTATTAAAAAAAAAAAATTCCTGCACTTTTTATTTGTACTATCGGATATATTTCTATATATTATTTCTGATAATATTTCAATTTAAGCAATTATTTACAATATACTGTAGCATTAGGGCTGTGCAATTAATCGCAAAAAAAAAAAATTGCAATTTAAGCACATGCAATTTCTAAATCGCATAAAGGCTGCAATTTTATCTATTAATTTATTTCGATTTTTATTCAGAAACGGCACAAAGAAATTACCAACGTAATTACC
>JAUCMT010000088.1:9646449-9657910 GCA_032357475.1 Enteromius thamalakanensis
CATTCACACCTGCCCAAACGTACCGCACCAATTAGGAAAACGAACTCTAGTGCGATTCAACCGAACTAAATGAGGCAGGTGTGAAAGCAGCCTTAAATGTTTCACATTACGCACTTATGAAGGTTCTGCAGGATGAAGTTTTATGATTGTAATACAAAGTTTAATTTCTCCTGCTGTTTATAAACAACAAACCAATAACTTTTTGACAGTACTATAACTCCTCATATTTGATAAGTCTCCCAGAGCGTTTTGATTTAAATGTTGAAAGTCTATAATAGTCTTTCTGCAGTGCTTTTACTGACAGCAACTTGTGGAAATTTAAAACCTTAGACTCTCGACTTGCTTTGCATTCCATCCTTTCAACTCCTTGTAGGATGCTAAGCGCTGGGACCAGCAATGCGGGAAAGATTATATTGTTTTTTCGAAATTACAGCGGCCTTCAATTTGCAGAGTGTGTGCACATATGCATCCACACACATTTAGAGAAAGGGCTCCATCTCAATAAAGTGGGATCCAATTAAACCTTCTGACCTACATAAGTCAATGGCTGAACTTCTCCACCAGCCAACAGCATAGAATATAAATTTCAGACCTTGATTAAAGGAGCATGAGAGAGTGAGAGGCTTAAAGAGAGGAAGCAAGTGAGAAAGACATTAAAAGGTTCTGACTTAAAAAAAAACAAGCTGTGCCTGTGAATGAACTGCATTGCTTGTGTTTGGTCTACTTAGCTCTGATTGATCATTTTCAGCCATGTAATTTGAGTATATATTGCACTTTTGTTATTTATTGTTTACTGTAATGTTGTATGAACATTTGATATTGTCTTTGCCTTTGTTAGAAGTTACAAGAAACACTTGTTACACTTGGTCTGTAATAACACTTCTTACATATTATATAAGGTAGAAATGCTAGAAATGCTTTTTTTTGCTAACATTGCCCACAGTCTCATGCCACAAAAAGCAGTTTGTTACTTTTTAGTTATAATAAGAGGTCATATACTTAAGACCTTTGTTCATCTTCAGAAAACAAATTGAGATATTTATGATGATTTCAGAGAGCCACCTGTCTCTCCATAGACAGCAACACAACTGAAATAATCCCAGATTCAGAAACGTAGTAAAAACTAAAAAAGTCCATGTGACATCAGTGGATCAGCTTCAGTTGTGACGATCGGAGAATACTTTTTTTTGCACAAAAGAAAACAAAAATAACATCATATTCTCAACCATTTTTCTCCTATGAGTTAAGTCTTCTGCCATTTTAGAGAACAGTACGGCATAAGCGTACGCTTTCTACTAGGCACAAACAGCCGCAGAGTACCCACATGCGTGTGCTTTCATGTAAACAAGACTGATTACAGTGTGTTGAGCATGGCGGAAGATGTAAGTCATGGAAGAGAAAATTATGTAATTTGTGTTTTATTTGTGCAATAACGGATTCTCTTAGGATTCTCTCTAAGAGACTGTTATTAAACATGCATGCAGTAAACTTTACCGCATATGTTTTTGAAATAAATAAATAATTGTGCCAAGTCTTTTACAACCTACAAAAGGTATTGTTATTGTAGTTCAAAATGTAAACACAACAGTCGAAGTTGACTTAAGAAAAAAAAAGTATTGCATTAGTTATTCGTCACCGACCCTGACCGCGAGTAAACTACTAAAGCTGGAATAGTGGATTAAGAAGGGCCTTTCTGTCAGCAAGAGAGAAGAACAGCCTAACACGAATTTGTGAATTTGATTACAATTATGGAGGTTTGTACGCATCGCACAGAGGGAGAAGGCTACTAACAGCACGATTTGGGAAAAATTTCACATTGCGATTATTAAGATCAAAATTGCGATTTGCGATTACTGTACGATATATGAGTCAAAGTGGTTTGACTCAACTTGCTTGTTATCAAGGAGAATGCACACACAGATTACTAATAATGCTGAAATCTGTATTTCTCAACTGAGACTAGCAATCTAGCAATCTAGTTGGACACTTGAACATTTCGAGTGTACGCCAGTTTCACACTGCATCCGTCAACAGGGCATATTTTTTTAGGCGCCCATGTTAACGGATGAGAGCTTTCACACAGCACACAAGGCGGCGCAGCAGCGCGTAGCAGGTGCAGAGAAATGACATAAATCAAAGCACATGGCACATAGTGTTCGGAAAAGAACGCTGGAAAATACAACAGAAAGATGCTTGTCTATAGCCTGCTGCAGTAAAAGCTGCGCGCAACATACGCTGCCAATATGAAAGCGCACAGCTTCCGTGCTGCTTATGCGTGCAGTAAAACCGTCGTGTTTAACGCGTCGCGTGAATCGATGTCTAATTGCGTCTTTGCATTGACTTAACATATAAATCACTCACGCTTAATGCTTCATTCTCGTCTGGTGTGAATGCAAGAATCAATGTCTCGTTACGTCCACAAATGCATTTGTTTATTTAATCGCAACATTTGCTTTAATGTAATCGCATAGGCTGACACATAATAATCACATACAACATGACCAAACACTTGAGACTCCATGCTAATGTAGAACTGATAGGGTTCACAAACAGCAGCATACCAAAAGTGAATGGAGGCACAGGGTGGAGAGGTAAAAGAAGGAGAGTGATCCCCTTTCCCACGTTTCATTAGAATAACTGTGTGTTCCTTTCATGTGAGAACAATGACGGCCCATCGTTCATGGTAATGTATGCAGATATAGACTCCTCACATGGGCCCAAAGGCCTAAATACCAGTCCACCCATTGTACCACTGTAGAGGACAGGTCCATCCTAAAGCCCTCATCCAACACTCTGTATCCTACACCGTTTATTCAGAACTCGTTTATATAGATTTTGATTCATTAGACAAGTACAAACCATTGAATGTGCAGAATCTATTAGCCAATAATGGTTGCCATCCAACCAAAGTATTGCCGTTAAAAGCACATGTGAGATACAGTAAGGCTATTACATCATAGTCAGTTTCAGTAGATAAAACTGGATATTCTACAATGGTTTTACCTGTTTTACGTTAAATTAACTGAAAACTACTCAGAGCAGCAAAACAATCAGTGCTCTTTCTATTCTAGGTACAAACCCTGACCTCCATTTATACCCTGACCTCCAATCAGACTTGTTTTGTGCTTGTTTTGAGTTAATCAACTTATTTAATCATGTGAGCTCTCAACAAGCAGATACGGCGCTGGTAAACAAAGCCTCCTCAGTTCTATGCCAAGCCAACAACAGGACTCACGTACTTCAGATAATACAGTAGGCATTAATTAAAAACAGACAGATGCAGGGAGGAAGTTAAGACATGTGGGAAAGAGGAGGAGGAGAGAAGAAGCTGACAGTGAGTCAAGGGTAAGATGGGCGTTTTGTTTGTGAGTGGACACAATGTGGGACATGACGGCCTGTTTCTGAGAGTCTTTGTGAGACTCAGCAGAGGAAAACTCTACTCCCTTAACTTCTAATTACTGAACGCTTTCTTTAAAATCGCCCAACACACACACACACACACACACTGTTTACTTCCATACAAGCAATACTGAATCCAATAACAGAACAACCCGGAAGTAAACTGTATCGATTAACACTTATGTATGGAGCCCCTAAAGGGACATGGTGATGGGAAAAATATGAGATTGAATAAAAAAATTATATTTCAATTGCAATTTCTCACAAAACTTTTCCATTCCCCGGAGAATGTTTGCACTCGCTTGCAAAAACTTTAGTGATGGAAATACTGTAATATGAGGTGAGAGGAAAAGCTGTATTTCATTGCTTTTGCGAGCAATTGCAAAATTTCTCTGGGATAGGTTTGCAAGCAAATGTAAAGTTTCTTAACAAAATACGCTTGCGAAAGAAAGCAAAACTTGCTTTGTAAGTGAGCATTGAAATAGTATTCAATTATATATTATACATTTTTTTTCCTGTATCACCATGTCCCCTAGTTGCCTCCATATTTAGCTAGCAAAGTTGTGTCAGATGTTTTTCCTCTACTTTATAAGGTGGAACAAATCAATAAAATTGCAAGACTGCTAATTCATTTGGTCTTGAAAAACGATTTTTTTTATTGCATTATGTTCTGAAGTAGAGCAGCCCGTGTTATTTTCTCAACAAAAGAAGTCTATATTCCACTGAATATGAATCTTAATAACCCACATGGTAACAAGAGGTGGGCAGATTTTGATAAATGACATCTTCACTGTGAAAGGGTGTGATTCATAGAAATGACGACAGAAACCATCTGCCTGGAGCTCAATTTGAGCAGACAGAAATTAAAGAAAGTGCAAACAACTCATTCATACTTCAACCGTTTTTGCAGAGTTTAATAATTAACATTTTAAACATATCAAATCCTGATCCGAGAGTAAGTGGGCAAACACTTTTCATTCCAGTAAAAGTAACAATTAAGCTGGTCACATCCGCCGAGTTCTTAATCGTAAACGTGTACATGCTGAACAAATTTAAACGACAGGTCACTTTGTTTTCGCCTCAAACCTTGAGGCGTAAGAGCAGAATTTAATCAGTACCTATTGTGCTCATTCACCATTATGAAAAGAAACTGTTAAATATACAAAACATTCATTACATTGTGTATAAATATTCAAAGAACTAGTTTGGTTCAATGAAATATATTTTAATATTGTAGAAAAGTTTGAGTGCATAAAAGGAGCCCATCTTCCTTTGTCCATGGCCTTCTGCAATTACAGACGAAATAATAAGATACACATAAACCCCCTGTATCACACACACACACACACACACACACACACACATTATGGATTGCCGTCAATCTTTTTCCAATGAATCATCAAAGCACTTTCTCAAGGTATGTTTATCTCCTTATATCTATCTTTAAGAAGCAAATACACACAGGTAATTTAAGATGTTTAAGAGAGACCTTTACTTTCTACACTTTTTTTTAGATATTTTTTATAAGTTCTATTAAGTATTTAAAGAGGTCATATGATGCGACTTCAAGTTTGCCTTTCTCTTTGAGGTGTTACAAGCTATTTGTGCATAGATAAGGCCCTTAAGTTGCAAAGACTAAAGTCTCAAAATCAAAGAGATTTTTTTAATAAAAGTTATGATTTGTTCACACCTCCTTAAATGGCTCGTTTAAACACATCCCCACTTTTCTACATCACTGTGTGCCTTTATTTTCATAAAAACGCCCAAATATTACGTAAAGAAAGAAGACAGAACTATTGTTCTCGCTTTAGTGTTGCTGCCGGTGCCATGTTCTGGAAAAACTACTTTGTTAGGCTTCCAAAAAGGACACAACTAGAAATCAGAGGTACAACACTGTTCCAAAATGTGTCAAAAATTTGGATGCTAATTCTTGCTGATACAAAACCCCGAAAATGATTGTGATTTATGTCTGAAAACTGATAATCGAAACATCCTATAACATTTGGTTTAAAATATATACTTTGCGTCAACAATGTGACATACTACTGTTTAAATGTTTTTAATGTAGGCTTTTATATTGCAACCCTGACTTTTTTCTTGCAATTGTGAGTTTACTTTTTTGCTCCGATTTGTGAGATGTGAACTCAAGTCACAAGAAAATAAGAATTGCGAAACAAAAAGCTTCCAATTGCAAGAAAAAAAAAGTCGGAATTCTCACTTCATCAAAATTGTAAGTACATATTTTACACTATTTATGTAAATAAATTTGTCAGTTTTCAAACTAGGACACAGAATGACACACACACACACACACACACACACACATATACACACACACACACACACACACACATACACACACATATACATATATATATATATTTTTTTTCATGCATTGAAACAAGCATACAATGCATAGCAGTACACTATCAAGTACGCTACAATTCTAAACAAAGCCTTTATCTTCACAGTATGCAAGAAAAATTATATTTCCCATGACACTTCTGGCACACATTTTTGCTAAGCCATTATCTTCAGTCAGATGCCAAACTGTTATGCACTAAAAGCACCCTTGTGGGAGGAGGTGCCACACTTTCATTGAGAGTTTCAGAAATTAATTAGTTTTGATCGCACAAGCTTTAGGAATAACAAATTAAAGCAGAGCACTGCAGATCCTTGAGTGACAGCCTCGTGAGGAAATATGAATCACCGAACGCAAAAAAAACCACAAAACCGCTTTCCTCAACAAACATGCTTCTCACAGGAAGCTTCACTCAATATGATCCGTCTCTCAACACAACAGCTTATCACGGATATCCAGCAAAACGAGACACAATAGATGTGATGCTTGAGTAAGACACGTCTCTCTGAGGGATCAGATCTCTTGACGAAGAAACAGCTTTAACGGGAATGGACGTCATGACATGGAGTCTTGCAAGATGAAAGTTCCACTCAAAGTAAACTGTCCCAAACCAGGTAATGCAAATGTCTTCTTCTGCAGGTGATTTAATTAGAAGTGAAATAAAATTGACCCAAATGTACCTGCTAATCGGATAAATTCAGACAGATGAATCATTCGTCCTTGAGCAAGGGTATGTGAACAAGCAGACAGCCATGGAGAAGTGATAAATTGACATGGCTGTAAGAAAGCAATGGAGCTTCACACACATTCAATTCAACAGCAGCAGTAGGACACATTGTTCTGGTCTATCTATGTATCTATGTACAGTATCTATGTATCTATGTATCTATCTATCTATCATCTTACGCATTCACTCTATATGATGCCAAAAAGTATCTCAAGTCAAGTGTTTTAAGATCAAGTGTCGGTGCTTTACCTCTGGCAAAAAATCTTCTTGATTTGTTGGCCCACTCAGATTCGCTCTTACTGGATTACCTTTTATTCACTCAAGATTCACTCTCACACAAATACTACAGCAGCCACAAACAAATTATAGGCAAATCCAATAAGCCACTGAGAAGCCCTCAAACAATACAAAGTGACTCAAACAGGATATTTAGTTAAGACACACACTATTGTATGGAGTGATCCTGGGTGAGATTAGATTAGGGTGATATTGTTAGAGACGTGCTCCATACAGAGAAGACTAAGAGTGGATTTTTAAAACTTACTCATTAAAATATGTCATGAAAAATACACTGTACATAAATAAACCAATCTTAAAAGTAGGGAAAGCTATATAGATTAATTGAATAAAATTTTCATTTACAGTAAAAAATACAAGATCCCACTGCATGCATGTATTGTAAAACAATTTTTAAATATTAGTTTTTGGATTAATAGATATTGGTATTTTATGTTTTTTAGCATTTTAATGTAGATATTTTAATATATTGATAGTTCTTAATAACATAATAAAAAAAACATGATTTTTGAAAATTAAAATGTTTTTTTATACGTATATATTTTAATTATTCAATTGATCATTGGCACCTATGCATTATTTTTTTCACTTTAATATATTATTGGCTAAACACAGAGAAAAACTTGTTTACATAACATATTTGTATAATTTGTATTAATTATTATATTATTAAGGATTTGTACTTGACATACAAAATCGAAAGAGGTCCCAGAAATCCCTACGTACTGGAAAAACATGACACACTTATTAATAACAATCGCTTTAATTAGAAAACTACCATTCTGTTGGTTATAAGACCTCAGTTGAAACGACTGGACAACTAATTCGAAATTCCCACTGACTTTTAATAAGCTTTCAACAGTAACAGAAAATGATAAATATATGGCACTGGCAACATTTATTCTTCATTAAAATAGGCAATGCAATAGCCATCCTTCAAGCAAATGGATAACAGAGCTCCTCAAGTGTGTTCTGCTCTAAAATGTCATATATAACCTACGAACAATATTAGAAATGGAAGAGATCAAGAGTGCGTAAGAGAAAACAGGGCATACTGCTGCTATAGGTTAGAACACCACAGCTGGCTCCCTTGAGAGAACCTCCCACATGAACAAAAAGTGAAAGACTAAGAGATGGAGAGGAAGTGTTAAAGAGTAATGACTCTCCATTATCACAAACTCCGACCCCTCTCATGGGCGTTACACCATGCAGACTGACAATAACTAAAGTGCTGAGGACAAAAGACAGTTTCAGATCACCAGAGGTCCAGTATTTCCTGACCGCTGCAGGATTTCTGGGGGACTGCATGCACATCATTACTAGCTACATGAGCGCCTGGATGCTATGCATTCACCTGGGAGACTCAACACGCATAGACATACTGTATGATAAGACAAGCATTCACAGGCAAGCGGTTATAGAGCTTTAGAATATAAATGAGATGCATCAATACATTTTCACTCGTCTAGGTGGGGTGGAACCCATTCCTGCTTTTGCTGATGCTCAATTCCCACAGCTATATCATACACTGCAGTTGGTCCTGTGCTTTCACAAACAAATACGGCAGTCAATCCACTGTAAATAAGCAAAAACTAGATGCGTTTGCACATCTTCACCGGCACACTGATAGGGTGTTTTTACGTGGTTACAAAGGTGTTCTAAATGGTTGTGTTAGGTTTTTTTATATGGAGCTTTGGTTCATTTATACTTCCTCAAATCTAAAGACATAACTTAGCTCACTGCTAGGATCTAGGATCCTTTAGTCCCTTTTTTATTATTTACCAGTCTTTTTCCTCACATTTTTTTCCAAGTAATGGTTCATGAATGAATCAGTGTTTCCACATTTTTGTCTTGGGGAAAAAAAAAAAAAAAAAAAAAAAAAAACTTAAAAGGATTGCATAAACTTGAGAAAAAAAACAAGACACAATGTTGACAATAAGATAAAAAAGATATGACATTTAAAAAGTCCCAATTACAGTTAAAAAGATTATACAATTATATCTCAATTTCTTAAACTGTACGTAAATCATAATTATGCCATTTAAAAATATATATATAAATAATAATGACAAAGTTTGGACTTTATTTCATGATTGACAACTAAATTTTTGAGAAAAAAAACAAAACAAAAAAAAAACAAAAAAAAAAAACACAACCCTACTTTATACACCGATTGGTCTGCACACACACAAAAGTAAAGACCTTGATATTTAAGCAATACAGAAATCTTGGACAAGAAAACAAAAAACCTGTGCATGGTTACTAGGGCTGGGTAAAAAGAAAAAAACACTCAGAGTTGTAACACTCACAGTCATGGGACAGTGGAGACAGAAGGATTTTCAAATCATCAGGTATTTAATATACGTGGGGGCAAACAGACAGGGCAGATTTCAGCAAATAAAACAGGAACTAAAGTCTTTTTTTGAGCGATCTCCGGATCTAGGAACAGGTGGGTGAACAAAGGAGAGTACACAAGATAATGTGACTAGTTGTTATTCTCACATATAGCCGGTGATCTCTGGATCGCTAGAAATTCAGACGATGCTGGCAGGCAGGCAGGCAAGTGAGTTTACCAAAAGGCACATGAGTTCAGCTTACTCTCAATGAGGACCAAAGGATCAAGGTGCAGGTTAGGCTGGCCATAATCTCCGTGGTCCACTTGGAAGACAAAAACAACAGGTCAGCAACTTGAAGGTTATCACTTGGTTGTTACCTCGAACTCAGCCATCTTCTTTCTGGTGAGTGCGGCTTATATTCACTGTGCTGATTAACTTCAGGTGCAACTCATTAAAACTCCGGTGACTGTGAACGTGTGTCCCCAGCTGAGCTGGGACCAGTGACCTGAGACGCCGTGACAGATATCAGAAATTAATCAATTCTCATTTTTACAAAACGTTATAGATTCTTAAATCCTAAGAATAAGATTAGGCTGGCCTTTTATTAGTTAATGGTTGGAGCGTTGAAGGACATCAAATTGGTAACTAATGGTAGGTAATCAGAAAAAAATTTGTAAATATAAATTTTGGTGGAGCCAATCCTCCTTTGACAAGAAGCACATTACAATAAATATTTCAATACAATTATGAGGTATATTATTTCGTTATGAGTGAAGGGCTAAAATAACATTTTGGGCCATACTGAAGGATATTGATAGTGTGCAATATATTAAAGCACTTATAATATAAATGATTGTAATTGAATTCCTTTAATGCAACATTTCATAATAAAGCAGCTATGGCTGGGACAAGTATCACTCAAAGATTCAATGTATTCATGCATTGAAAGTCATTCAACTGATTGACTTTTGAGGCAGACTTTTGAGGCAGTTTGAATACACACCCTGTGCATTTCAAGATGTATTTCAAAGAATAAAACCCAGAATGATCAAATTATCAACAATTACATTAAGCCAATAAAGGATCGAACCAAGGCTGAATTCAACATGACAGAAATAATAATAGAACTTTTAATTTAACTCATGTTTGTGTTTTTATGTATGAAACAAGGATAATTGAATCAGTGATAATCACTCAGTTGTACAAGTCTGGAGAACCATGACTGTTAATGAAGAGGGAGGGACTATCGTTAACAGCTGAAATCAGTAAAGTACAAAATAGCTCAGTTGGGTAGTATCTCAATTGTGAGATCAACTGTTGAGTGATGGCTCTAAGGTGGTGTTTGGTTCAGTTATTAGCACTGTGTGCTTTTAGTCATGCATTTCCACGGTGGAGTAATTCGCTCCAGGGCCCACGAGCTCTGAACTTGCAGCAAACTGGCCAGCAGTTTCAACCGCCAGTTCAACAAAGTAATCAACCGTTATCTCAGATGTTTCAGCTTCAGAAACCAGTGGCACATGCAGAGCCACATGATAAATGTGCTGTAGCTGATAATGAGCAGATCCAATGTGGACAACCTGATATCAGTGCTGCTCAATGTGAAACTATCAACTGCTGCTTTGATGGACACCATTGTTACTATGGGAAGGCAGGTAAGCGTGTTAAGTTGGTGGTCCTATTTCACTCTTAAGTGTTTCATGATGGAACCTCTTTAAATGGTTCCATAAAGAATCAGAAGAACCTGTTTCACAAAGGCTTCTTTGTGAGAAGGTTCTTCAGTTTAAAAAGGTAAGAGATGGTACTTTTAAAGAATAGTTGATTTAAGGATTCTTTGTGGAACCAAAACATGGTTCTATAGTGTTGCTTTAAGAGTGTTAAACATGTCTTCTGTATTAACCTGTTCTTGTACCTTTTGAATCCAGTGACTGTCCAGTGTATAAGAGATGGTCAGTTTGTGGTGGTAGTAGCTAGAGATGTTACACTGCCTCGACTGAGTCTCGATTCAGTCAGTCTACTGGGTGGAGGTGACCCACCTTGTGGTCCTGTGGGATCCACACCTTCCTTTGCTATATACCAGTTCCCTGTGACCGCCTGTGGCACAACCATGAATGTGTGTAAATGCTTCTGGTTTTATTTTGCATGGCTTCCCATCTACTATATGCCAACAGTGTTGCTGTTTGCAGGAGGACAATGGATCTATTGTATACGAGAACCGAATGAGGAGCTCGTATGAAGTGGAGGTTGGTCCACTTGGTTCCATCACGAAAACACACACACTTAAAAAAACTAAAAACAAGAAAACCCCCAGCAGTCCGCTCATCTGAGACCTACAACACAAAC
>JAUCMT010000088.1:9684906-9705253 GCA_032357475.1 Enteromius thamalakanensis
TTCATACTACTCACATTCATACTATATAGTACCTACTGTTTTAACGGTCGAGTAGTACGTTCGGTTTTAAATGTAGTGCCTACTGAAGCAGTATGCGATTTCGGACGCAGCATTGCTTGTCTCTGCGTCTCGGTCTGATGACGACTCACTCAGGGTGGGTCTGACGCCAGTTCAGTCTGTGTAACACGCTGCTGTCAATCATCTATTGTGGGTGTGGCCTCTGTCGGTGTGACGCCACACTAACATGCATTTGAGAATGGCTTGATTTCAGAAGGGGCAACTTATTTTTATTAAACCCCAACACACATTTCAGTCCAAACTGCTTGAAAAAGTGCATGTACCACCGTATGACCCCTTTAAAGTTTCCATTAATTCCATAATTATTGTAATTTACACATGTATTTCTACATATAATGCAGTATTTAATCATGTATTAATGCATATTATTTTACCTGTTGCTTGGAAGTTGAAAGGCTTTAGCTGACTGTGCTAACAAGCTTATTAACACTATTAGTTAATAAAATTAATTATTAGGGAATTCATCTACAATAATTTGATTGCAAATTGCAAATAATTTAATGAATGAGTACTTTTTTTTAAAGTATGCTAAAGTGTAGGCCTACATTTTTTTCGGTTTGGCTAGCAGCTGAGCTACAGAAAACACAAAAGATAACCAATAAAGAAATGTGTTACTTAGTGTCCATGTGGCTCGAGTGTAGGGAGAGAATACGTGTGGCTAGGGGCTGGGGAGATAATTCATATTTGGTTACAAGAAAGAACAAGGAATAAAAATCTGTCAAGGCTGCTAGTAACTGCACAGATCTGAAGATCTTCCTTGAAATTCAAATCAATACAGCAAGTATAAGCAGCTCGTCCTCCTTTAAAAAGTCAATTAAAGCCCCCTTAATGATTCAAGGGGGAAACAATTTCATGCAGATGCCTGCAGATGAACGATTGCTTGCGGCATTCATAGCTCACTGAATGACTGAAAACACACACATTCATTTGAGACAAACTGGTAGTGGATTCATCGCACCAACACACTGTCTGCAGGATACGTTCTGTGTGCAGACAGTTAGAGGCAACTAATATATCTTTACTCACGAACTATACAGTCATCAGACCAGAGAGGGAGAGAGAGCTGTTTCGGGAATCAACATATTGATGTTGCAGAATTTTAGGAACGGGTCCAATTTTTACAACAAAAGACATTTACATATTGAGGGGAAGTGTGCTGTATGAATTCTAACATCTCTTGAGGCTGGTTTAGAGTTAGAAGGACTGTGCTGCCACCTATTGGTGACATTGGGTGTCCAGAATGAAGGTCAGTTTAATAAACTATTCTCAGTTTTCCAAAGCCAATGAAAATGTACATAAATCAACTGTGATCAACTGTAAAACTGTGATTTTCAGGATAGGATATATATATATATATATATTTTTTTTTTTTACAAACCTCTCAGTGTTTTTCATGTCATTCTGAAGACCTTGACTAGCTGTGTGTTGATTAGGGTGGTAGGTAAGCTCTGCAGGACAGTGGACCAGCATCTAAACATGCCAACTTCATTACCATTTAATAGGCAAATATGAATAGTGGGTCCAAATTCATATTCATAAAATGGTACTCCATGGATGACCTGTTACTTCTGAAGTGTTCATCTGATGGTCAGTTTACTCTACCATGGGGTCATGGAAGAGGATGTTTGATATCACCCACTTTACTGTACACATAGTGCACACTGGAACAACATTACGAAAATAAATGGACTAATGATTTAGCTGCAGGCTCCATCTTCTGGCGAGATGCGGGAATTCATTTGACACAACCCTCACAGCGCATTTTTTAGCCATTGTTGGGATGCATTATGGGAATAAGTAAACTATGGCTTTCTTTGCTAACTTTTACATGTTATAAGAATCAATATGTTTTAACTATTATAGCCTATTCATTTTTGGTGAGTAAGAAGAAGAGATCATTGGTGAATGGTCTACATCCCACCCCAGGGAGTAAATATGATGAATGTTACACGTTGCACTAAATTTGATTTATCAGATGCATATTACAAAAAATTTAATTGGAATTATTTGTGTTTTAGATTTGTCTGATACTATCAAACTGGTGGAATATTTAAAGATAAGATATTAATTTGGAAGAAATTAAGAGACCAATGCAAAATGATAAGTTTTTCTGCATTTTTACACAGGAGAAATAGTCAAATTAAACAAAAGATTAACAAAATATTGGCACCAAAATAGACCAAATTGTCATTTTGAAGAAGCTAAACTATACTTTTGCGTGTTTTCTTTCATAATTTGATGACTTTTCTATACTCTAACATGTGAATGAATGTAACTAGCCTATAAAGAATATTCACTACTAACAATACAAGTACAGATGTGAATTTGTTTTATCATACACATTAAAAAAAACTTTAACCAAAAATTGTTCACTAGACGGCGCATATTAGCAGTGACGTGGCGTGAAAGGTTATCCAAAATTCTGGCGCATGCGCATTGCTCTTTTGATGTGCGCGCGCAAATGAATCTCGCGAGCGTTGGACGGCTGACCGTTATCCTCGAGACACGTCCCTCATTCGCAAGCGTCACGTCGCGTTTGTGTACGTCACGCCCGTCCGTGTGTTCAGTCAGTGATTTGAGTGAATGCGGCTCTCTATGAGGGCCAGTGCTATAATGAGAGCCGCTCTGAACCGCTTTAACACACTCAGCCACAGAAAGCGGTGGAACTTTACGTCTCTCTGCTGATGAGGCACCAAAACAGACACCTGAAAGACATTTGCTTCCAAAAGTGCGTCTGAATTAGCTCAGCTATGGCGACTCGACTCTCTGACTTGTTTGGAAACAGCCGGATAGTTACTGGACTGCTGGCCAACTTGCTGTCGTCGATCTGTATAGTGTTCATCAACAAATGGATCTACGTGCACTACGGCTTTCCCAACATGACCCTGACTCTCATTCATTTCGTAGTGACATGGCTGGGGCTGTTCATGTGTCAGAAGATGGATATATTCTCCCCCAAGAGTCTCAGACCTTCTAAAATCATCCTGCTGGCACTGAGTTTCTGTGGCTTTGTTGTTTTCACCAATCTGTCTCTCCAAAGCAACACGATAGGAACATACCAACTGGCCAAGGCCATGACAACACCTGTCATCATAGTCATCCAGACCATGTACTACAGAAAGACATTTTCCACAAAGATTAAACTGACTTTAGTAAGTGGGGTTTTGTTTATTTGACTGTTATTTTGTCTATTAAGTTATTCATTCGTGTAAAATGCGTATGACAGCAGTTAAAATCTGAACCCAAGCAAAAAGTTAAAATTACATATAGTACACTACTAGTGGAATGCACGTATTCAGCATTACGCAATGTAATATGTATATGTATTATTATATAGCGTGTATCAGTTTGAACTGTGCTCTTGGTAAACGCTGATAAAAGCAAGTCATGGTTACTTGCAGATTTGAGAATGTTTTTTCTTTTAATTTTAATTAAAGGTGCCGATCACTTTAGGGGTCATACTGAACTCTTACTACGATGTGAAGTTCAATGTTCTGGGGATGATGTTTGCCACGCTTGGGGTCTTCGTAACCTCACTGTATCAAGTGGTAAGTATTATTGCATGCTCACTCTGTATCATTATTGAAAAAATCATATCCTTTTATTTAAATCAGCAGGTGGTCAGAAACTGGCCGAATCAAGGACCCACAACATAGCAATTGTGGTATTTACTGTATAACATAATTACAATTTTATAATAACTTTAATTAAATCTTATACGTTCACATGCATATTATGTGGCACAATGCACATATTAATAAGAACATTATTTTTAAGAAAACGACTTTTTTTGATGTTTTTTTATTTTATTTATTTTTTATAAATGCCTAGTTGAAATTCCTGAGCATAAATAATTTCTCTTACTAATTATTCAGATACTGGCGCTGAATCTGAACGATGATTTAATCATTTTCTTTCTCCTGTAATAGTGGGTTGGTGCCAAACAGCATGAGCTTCAGGTGAACTCTATGCAGTTACTGTATTATCAAGCACCCATGTCCTCAGCGTTTCTCTTGGTCCTGGTGCCGTTCTTCGAACCCTTCACCGGAGAGGGTGGTATCTTTGGCCCCTGGTCATTTCAGGCCCTGGTAAGAGAGCGAGCAAGAACGTGCCTGTTCTTTCAATGGCTCACACACTCCCTCTGCACATATCCAAAGGAATTTCTTAAATATACAAGCACACATTCACAGAGAGCGCCTTGTGTTATTGCCTAGGGGAGTAAAAATGCTGCTGTTATTTTCCCCCATTGGACCAAAAGCTCACATGTTGAATTTGTTGAATAATTTATATATTTATTAATTTAATTGAGTTGAATTGTGTTTTTCAAATGATTGATTCTTTCCATTTTTTTTATCAAGGTCATGGTTTTGCTGTCTGGTGTCATTGCCTTTCTGGTCAATTTGTCTATTTACTGGATAATTGGGAACACGTCTGCTGTCACGTATCCTTTCAAATTTCAGCTGTGGCTACTACTTTTCTTCTGTTTTTGGTGCAGAGAACAACCTCTGCTCACTATAATATGACTTTATTGTTTGTCAGTTGTCTATAATTCAAGCCAATTCAACAGTCTTATAAAAGCTAGGCAAATAGTTAATATGTAGTTACACAATTGTTTAAAAATAAAAGGAGAAGCTGTAAATCAAGGAACTTTTAATAAGGTTTTGAATACACCCATAGAGTGATTTCCTAAGTGAAACCTTTGTCACATTGAGCAGTAGAGGGAGCCCTTTACATCCACGTACCTACTTTTGGGCCACTTATTATTAGTGTTCTCTCAACCAAGGGTTTTCAAACAGATGTGGAAATACGATGAGCTGCTAGCTTAGGTTCTGTTATCCCTATTTCTAAAATATATCATTTGTTATGTGTTTTATGTAATACATAAAAAGATAATGCATGAAAAATAGATCACTGAGGTAACTGAGTTACAGTCAAGCCAAGTCTCTCTCATTTATCTAGCACTTTCTAGAAATTTACTAGTAAATGTACATTTAAGTTGATTTTAATATTGATTTATCAATCAATATAAAACATGCTATACTATTTTATTAATACCTTTTTATTGTATTGTTTTTACATCTCATTTACATATTACATTTACACAACTCATATCCATAAATCGCTATTAAAACATTATACTTATACATTTTTATTAATAACTTTTTTTTTTTAACATGGCATTTTCAGGAGACTGATATATTTGTAAATCAATATTAAAAATAACATTAACAGATATTTATGAACTGTTTGTACATATCATGTTCACAAGACTGATATATTTATAAGTTATTATTTAAAACAAACTTTATATATGTGTATATATGCAAGACTCTTGTATTACACTTAATAGATTTATTAACATTTTTCAAAGACCGATACATCCCTAAATGAATATTAAAACTTTGTGTATATATATATATATATATATATATATACACAAAGTTTTAATATTTAGTATGTTTTTTAAGCCTTTTGAATTACGGGGACACTGAAAATGTCCTCATAAATCCCCTTCATATTGTAATACCTATGTCATACCCATATCATTATACAAATTTGTGTCCTCATAAACACGCACACACACACACACACACACATATACACATGTTGGGTTTACATGTTTTATGGAGACATTCCATAGGCGTAATGGTTTTGTATGTGGTACTGTCCTACACTGACCCTACACCTAAACCTTACCCCTTACAGGACACTTGCTGCAATTTTGGATTTTCCAAAAACTTAACTCTGTGTGATTTATAAGCTTTTTTCCTCATGGGGACCTAAGAAATGACCCCACAGGGTCAAAATTTACTGGTATTCCTATCTTTGTGGGGACAATTGGTCCCCATAAGGTATTAAATACCAGGTGTACACACACACACACATATATATATATATATACACACATATATACGTGTGCGTGTGTGTGAAAGGTTGTTGTATCTATATATTAACAATAAAATAGCATCTATTGTTTTATAACAGATTATACATATTTACTTATTCACAAATAAAATGTAATGCTATATCCATAAATTGATTAAAAAAAAAAAAATCCTAACTGTGAAATGGTATAAAGAATATTAACTATAGAAACGCCCCTGACTCATTTCTGAGTCACATGTCACATGTCCTCAGTCTGTTACTCAAGTGCGAGTCATAAGTATATGCAAAAAGTCATTGTCAGACAAGTTCCCTTAACATTTCCCCCTCACAGCTACAACATGTTTGGACACTTCAAGTTCTGCATCACATTACTGGGTGGGTATGTCCTCTTCCAGGACCCTTTGTCCTTAAACCAAGGTCTGGGCATCCTCTGCACCCTCACCGGTATCCTGGCATACACCCATTTCAAACTAGCAGAGCAGGAAGAGGGCAAAAGCAGGCTCACACAGAGGCCATAGGCCCGTTGAAGTGCCAATCAACAAGAAAGCCAGAGTTCATTGCCTGATTTCTTCAGAAATGGATAGCGATGGCTTCTGCACTGGAGCGTAAAGAAGAATAACCAAACATAGACTGGAAGGAAGTAGGTTTAAGCCATAGAGGCTGACGACTTTAATAGCATTTCAATTTTTTTTAAGAGTTTAATTTTTATTCAAAATATTCAATATTTGCAAGTAAACATGCAAAAAAGAAAAGTGCTGATTCGGAGAAGAACACATTGCTGAAGCATTTCCTTTTTTATTTCGTAAGTGTTATTTAATGATGTATTTTTCAAATGGTCTGTACAAAAATAAAGCCTTTTATAGAAAGCAACCCATGAATGGAATGTTATCTTATATTGAGTCTAGTCGTGACTTTTAGGACAAGGGTCACTGCCTACTTGGCAGATAGACTTGAGTATCTGTGAAATGGAATGTCAATCATTTGTTCAGTTCGTGATGAGGGCTATTCAACTTGTTTTTCTCTTTTGCAATGCGCAACTTAAACATTAGTCGCATTCCAAAGTCCTGTCTCCAGTCTTAACAAATCTAGATGTTTTGCTGCTTACACTTGTCCTAATTTTGAAAAGGATGTGGTAAACAAAGCTTTTGCTAATTATACTGCTTAAAGGGACAGTTCACTCAAGAACGGCCTATTTCATGGAACGTGCAAGAATATGGTTTTAATACATCCATAAAGAGGAAAATGTTTTATTCTCCATACAATTAAAGTTTACATTCCTTTAATTGGAACAAGGCTTGAGCCTTCATTTAGTGAAGAGCAATATTTTAGAACTAAATACAAAACTAAATTTACTAAGCATTTAGGACAAGGAAATCATTTGCCAATTTGTATATACTTGACTGAAAGATCATGAATGATTATATATTAGGGCTGGGCGATATATATTGAACGATATATTATGGGCATCTCATCGGTAAATCAAAGAACCGGCTATACTGACGAGATGCGCACAATATATCGTTCGATATATAATTGCCCAGCCCTATTATATATATAAACACACAAAAAAAGTATTCAATTAACCACCAATTGTGCATGTTCTCCCTCTTAAAAAGATGAGAGAGACCTTTAATTTTCATCATATATATCCCTCAACTATGAGAGACAAAAAAAACTATAACGTGGTTGTTGATTTTTAAAGAATTTATTTGGTTAATAACAAAATTCAATCTCTCTGGCGTAGGAGATTGTCCCTGGCGGCGCAGTGCTTTACTGATGGTAGCCTTTGTTAGTCTGGTTCCAGCTGTCTGCAGATCATTCACTAGGTCCCCCCGTGTGGTTCTGGGGTTTTTGCTCACAAGGTGAGATCTTGCGTGGAGCCCCAGATCGAGGGAGATTATCTTGTATGTCTTCTATTTTCTAATAATTGCTCCCACAGTTGATTTCTTCACACCAAGCTGCTTACCTGTTGCAGATTCATTCTTTCCAGCCTGGTGCAGGTCTACAATTTAGTTTTTGGTGTCCCATGACAGCTCTTTGGTCTTGGCCATAGTGGAGTATATATATATACTGTAATACATTTATATAAATATATTCAGTCAGTATATATTAAGTAATTAAAAAAATTTCACAAACGCTGCTTTTAATGCAAAATTATAAAAACATAGAAATATTGTAAAATAATATGGCAATATAAAATTACTGCTTTGCATTTTAATATATTTCAAAAAAATTATACATTCCTGATTTGCTGCTCAAGAAATATTTAGAATTATTAACAATGTTGAAATCAGTTGCACTGCTTCAGGGTTCTTTGATGAACCGAATGTTCCTTTGTGATGTTATAAACATATTTTTTTATCAATTTAATGCATTCTTACTAAACAAAATGAAGTATTTAAAATCAAAATCGAAAGAAGCCAATAACTGCCTAAAAACATGGCAACTCCTTCAATACTGGAAGAAGTGCCTCATAAAGTAAATAGAGAGAATCAACAATGTAGTAATCTACAAAAAACAGTTTAGATTTTTTCCCCAGCTCAGACTTCCATTTGTGTTGAATAACTTTACTAAAGATTAATAACTTTCCTGTATCCTTACTTCCATTAATACAATTAAAGGCTTTCTTCTTCAGCGGTCCATGGAATTTCCTCATTATTACAGACGTACAAGCCCAAACATGTTGAGCTTAAAGAAACATGTTGTGCTTAAATAAACTCTGAGTCACTCTCCTGGGTTATAAAGACCAGATCCTGTCTCAGGCACTGTACAAGACATGTCTTCCTGGCACAGTCCATTTGTCCCCTACATAAAGAGGTAATTTCACTAGGCAATCAGGACCTCCCCTAAATAGCAGGTTTCTCTGCTATTCAATGGTGCACAACAGTCATGTCATGACAACAGACTGGCTTTACAAATGAATGTTTTCTTATGTGGGTTTCACACACAGCTAGTGTATTTCCAGCATTGTCACCAAGCAGGAACGCATCATCGTTACTCATTACGAAATCAAAACTGATAAATGTTCTTTCAATTAGCGCAACATAGTGTGGAATGCAAAATAGTTCATTAATCAAAGGAGGAATTAATTAGCTAGTGGTGATTAAAGTGATGCATTTAATAGCATCATGCTTATAACTTCAAATGGTATTACTATAAGCACATCACAATTAGTAAGTGATAATGTTCTATTAAACAATAGACTAAATGCAATCCACAAAGATTAGATTTAAATGTAGGCCTACTAAATATTTCAAATAATGTGAAAAATATATTTAACATTTAAACAAAAAAGCAGTACACACTTAATAAAATGTGTAGAGATTACATTTTAAAGCATTTAAACAGCATATTAATCTAGTGCTGCTAGTCACCGAACTTAGTTCTTTTAAGTATCTATAAATCTGAGTCAATCTCCTGATTGAGATATGTTCTTAAATCCAACATGCAATATGTTTTGTCCTAATAAGTATAGTCCAAATATAGCTAATATAACTAAATTCATCTATGTATTACTTTGACTTTGTTGTTATATTCATTTTTTTTTACTAATTCCCTAAATATATTAGGCTACTTCATGACCTTAACTAGTCCAGTTTGATACAACGGGCTACTACAATAAGGATAAAAGTCTCGTGTTTAATATGACACGAAGCCTTCCGGTACTATGTAATGTTTACACCGCGCGCTCATCGCACGTGCTAGAACATTTCAAATTCAAACAGACGCCAGTAGGGGGAGTCCGCGACGCTCAACGGTCACCAGCAGGTAGGACATTAACACTTTCAGTTAAGCAATTTTGCCACTTTCTCATATATTTATTACACACGTAAAGCTGCAAATATATTAATAACACTGTTATACATTTCAGAGAATTATTTTAGCACAGTATGAGGCTTTAATATCCGTGTGGTCGCTTAAAATAATTCGCCTCAGTAAGCTTGCGCTAGCTCTGCGAGCGCGGCCTACTGCAGCCTCGGGTTTTCCTGATGAGCAGCATCGGGAGATAGACCGCGTGGAGTGCGCAGGCGTTTGTGGCGTTGTTACTATGAATAAGCTTAATTTTGTTGCTTCACATGCGAAGCAATCCACATTAGACAGTAGTCGTTGAAGTTGTATATTTAAAACTACTAACGTTGTTACTATTCTACTTGAAACGTTATGTGTATAAATTAGTATTACGTAACGTAAACAAACACAAAAGCGGCTTGTTTGACATGTTTATGCTTTATAACTGGAGAAAAGCACACTAACGTTACGTACCTTGTGTTATTCTTTATAACATTTGTCAATATTGTGTTATCTGTCATAGTGAATCCTGACGTGTCAAAACAGCCAGCGTTTCATCACACGTCACGCAACTGTTAAGTTAACGTTAAATCTCATAACTTTAACGTTACGTAAAACAACACTTTTTTTTTACACGTCGATCTGTTATCATGTTACCTCTGAGGGGGAAAGCATTTGAAGTTCCAGGTTTTACATAACTTGTGTGCAGCTAATTTGAATGGAGATATTCCCAGGGATATAGATGAAAGTTATATTCCCGTGTTTATGATGGCAGATATATAAATCCAGAATACGACAAACTTGAGGTTGTATTTCGTGTGTTTGTTGTGAGTTACTGTTAAGCGTTTCAGAAATATAAACATGGCACTGCCGTAGTCCAAAGACATTTGGAGCATTAACGTTACTGGAAGGACATCCATGCATCCGTAGCACTTGTAATGAACAACTTTTGGTGTTTTTGGCTTGAATTTGTTTTAACCGAGTAGCTAATAATCCACGAGGGTCATCGCTTTCGTCCAAACACTCCGTTACTTCACCTGCTACTGGGCTGATAAGCCCCCAAATCCAAGTGCTTAGCCAGCAATGGGCGGGTGTAGCGTTAGTGAAGACGGGACATGCCCGGACATGATCGCGGAGAGCCAGACAACTCAGCAAAGAGAGTCTGCCACCGCTAGGAGTCTGAAGCCAGTCACGCTTTGAAATGTCATGCCCGAACCCGCCCAGGACATGATGATCTGTACGGTGGATTCTAGCCCTGACATGTCTCTGTGTGTCTATTTAAACCATAGACCGGCTATCAGCCGGCTCCCACTCCACACTAACCCAGAGCTCAAGCACTTTATGTACAGGTAGCAGAGTATATTTAGAAGATTCTTAGTTAGAATAGCCAATTTACCTCTATTTGCACAGGTAATGTTCGTTCTGAAGCTTGCATGTGTACAAAATTGGCTTTAAATTGTTGTGTAAAATTTAACTCTGTTATTTATTTTCACAGATAACTACCAAAATGGCAACAGAAAGTTGTTTAAGCAGTTCTCAGATCAACAAGGTTGACAACGAAAAACTGGTAATGTAGCATTCAAGGTTTGCCTTTGTGTATTTAAGTGTGGTTTTATACCTTGAAATGACTGAGTTTTATTAAATGTAATTTTAGGTCAGACCAAAAGTGCAACTGAAAACACTGTTAGAAGATGCAGGCGCAGATAAAGATGTTTTCACCATGAAGGAGGTGAGGAGATATGTCGGCTGACAGCAGATTAAGTTCTGTTTCATTTGATATGAATACGTTCAAAAGTTTATGGTTGGGAAGATATCATATGAGGTCTCTTAAGCTTACTAAAACTGCATTTATTTGACCAGAAATGCAGCAAAAAGAGTAAAATTGTGAAATATTATTTCAAGTAAAAAATATTTTTTCTGTTTGAATGTTTTTTTTCAAAAATGCGATTTATTCCTGTGATGGGAAAGCTGATTTTGCAGCAGCCATTACTCCAGTCCTTAGTGTCACATAATTGTCTGACATGCTCAATTGTTTTTTTTCTTCCTTTAATTAATAATTATTAATCATTTTTAGTATTAACATTAACATATATTATAACTAACTAATATTATAAATGTCTTTAATGCATATTTGCTTTAAAGTATTTATTTATTTTTTAAAAGAATCTTACTAGACTCATACCTTTTGAATAGTAATATACATGTCTATTTAATTTAGAATTGGATGTTTGGCAATTGTGTTAGTAATGCTAGAATGCTGAATATTGTGCATTAATGGCAGTGACACCTATCTAACAGTTTCTGAAATAACAAGTTTGTGGTCAAATGCCAGTGGTGTTTGACATTACAGGCTAAAAATAATAATCCTTCTCCAGTTTCATTTGTTGCTGCTCATTTCTCTGTAGAGTTAAACCTACATATTATTTGCAAATTATGTAGGGCAGTGTGTGTTCAATTATATTTAGTTGCTGCCTTTGTTCAGTGACATTTCTGCTGTGTTTGCTAAGGCAAGATTTTTTCACCCTATTGTTCAGTTTTATGGGGTTTTCCAAAAAACTATTAATATATTATATATAATATATTAATGTATTAAAGGGAAAAACAGGTATATGAGTAATTTAGGATAAGCTTAGGCTAGTTAGAAACCACCACCAACACCTTAGCAACCATTTATAAAATGCTGACTGTCTGTCTGTAGCTAATTAAACCGATTCAAAATTAATTTTCATTAATCATGTGCAACAATATAAATAATTTGTATGCCATTTCACTTTTAATATCTGATGTTTTTATAAATATTTTCAACTTTTTGTTGTGATTGTATGAGTCATTTTTGTTATGGGAAGTTGTGGTTGTCTGACTAACAGGAATGTATAACTCATCTATACTGAGTATTTATATCACCACATCTTTACCCTTCTTTCTGTCAACACAGTCTGTTTCAGGAAATGGTTTCGCTGTTGATCTCACAAATTCTCTTTCTGTGATTTTAGGTTATGTTTTATTTGGGAAAATATATCATGAGCAAGGAGTTATACGACAAGCAGCAGCAACACATTGTTCACTGTGGAGAGGATGCTCTTGGTGCCGTTCTAGGGGTGAAAAGTTTCTCGGTCAAAGAGCCCCGGTGTGTATTGACTCTTTAGTCTTTAGTTTCTCTAAAGCAGAGCAGCTGTAGTACCAGTGACCTCTGGGAATATTTGGGCGGGTCTTTAAAGCAACAGGTGCAGCTTTCTTATTTGACCTACTCGCTCTGAAAGGGTCTGTTGTCAACTGTATAAAATATGAAGTATCTGCAGAAGATATATGGATTCAAATAGTGGGCCAGTGTAGATAAAAAAAAAAAACATAAAATTATACCTGTCTTTATGTTGTTGTTTTTGAGAATTGAAAGTGAAATGTTCTATATGAAAATGAATTTCGTTTGTATTTTTTAACTTTTTTATTTTTTCTCAGAGCTCTCTTTGCAATGATCAACAGAAACCTTGTGACAGTGAAAAATCCAGGTACTATGATCACGAAACTTTTTTTCCCCCATCCAAAATATTCTTATCTATGTTTGTGTTGAAACTGTCTTTGTTTCCTGTTACAGATACTCACTCTACCTTCTCTGAACCCAGAAGTCAAAGTGAACCAGATCGAGGGCCCGGGGTAAACGTTCTTTTATGCTTGCACACTTAAAACCACAGAGTATTGACCCATTCCAGAGAGTTGCCCTGGTAGTGCTGTGTTTGTGCTTGAATGGGTTTTATAGAGCCCCTGCTGTGTTTGAGATTGAAGCATGACTGAAACCCTACTGTCTGTTCTAGGACACTGATTCAGACTCTCACTCATCTACCTCACAACAGCAGCGCAGAAGGAGGAGAAGCAGTGATCCTGGTAAGCACACACACCACAGAGCAAAAGACACACCAGCTGTGTCCTGTTGAAAGCGCTCGCTTCGTCAGCTGGGTTAGATGGGATTTCAGATAGAGCTGTTTATTCTGCTCTTGACGTAGTTCCTGTTTGAGCAGGAAGGGCTTGTCCATCCCCCCCCCCCAAGCTTAGGCTGATACAGTTACAGTCAAACTAATGTGTTAATTAAAAAAAAAAAAAAGCTCTGTTTGATCTAGCTGTAAACAAACCTTGCAACCACTGAGTAGGGAAGATACGTGGGTAAACATGTGGTGCCGTAATGACTGCTCTCTCTGTCACTGTAAACATCTCAAAAGAACACTGAGATCTGGAGGCTGTGCAGAATGTGCTCAGATGACTGCTACTCTTCAATGGCCCATTTTAAAAAGTCAGCTATGCACACAAAGGCAGTTTGTTGAGCAAGCTGCGCTAGATGCACCATTAAAACGGGGTTATTGCTCTGAGCATTGCTCCTGCTTGGCTCATAAGTGTCCAAAGTTGAGTGCATATGACAGGAACATCAGCAAAAAAACTGATTTACCCTAATGCAACATGCAGTATACACTAAAGCTTTTGTTTAACATGATAAAAAAGAAACGGATTGGAAATGTTTGTAAAGCCTGCAGAGCAGTGTGGTTCACTTATGTAAAACCCTCTTGACAGACTTGCAAGGGGACGTGTCCATGGTTCATAAAAACACTTTTTAGTGCTAAACTTGTTTTGTGCTTTCTATAGAGAGCACTTCAGCTGAAGACGAGCCCAGAGAACGCAGGAAGCGGCACAAGTCAGACAGCTTCTCCTTGACATTTGATGACAGCCTGTCTTGGTGTGTGATTGGCGGCCTGCACCGGGAGAGGGGGAACAGCGAGTCTTCGGACGCACAAAGCAACTCTGTGAGTAGAAGCTTTAAATATATTTCCAATTGTGGTGGTTTATCAGCGACTATAACTACTTTGCGCTGTCTCTGGGCTTTTTTTAACCAGTGTTTTGTTTATTTTACAGGATGTAGGTATCTCTCACAGTGAGGGCAGTGATGAAAGTGCAGACTCCGACTCGGACTCAGATAACTTTAGTGTGGAGTTTGAGGTGGAGTCCATAGACTCTGACGCCTACAATGAGAACGATGAGGATTCATTGCCAGGAGAGAACGAGGTTTCAACTCAAACTATTCAAAGAGCGATTATCTGATGACCTAACCGACCGAACCTGTTTAGCAGTCCTGAACTCATCTGTATTTGCTTATGCAGGTGTATGAAGTCACAATCTTTGCTGAGGATGAAGATTCGTTTGATGAGGATACAGAGATAACGAAGGCAGTACGTAACATTTTGGTTCCTGATGTTTTTCGAAGTGAAACAAAAAACACTAAGTAGAGAACCTTTGTTTATTTATCAAGATTATATTGGATTGTGAAAAGGTGGGGGTGAAAGAAAAAGCATGTGTGAGACTGCCAAAAAGGGCAGCCGTTTCAGAAATGCTGCAAGTTATTACATTTTGTTGAAAGATCATGATGACATTTTTTTTTTTTCGTCTGAACTTTATCCACTGATTAATTGTGCATGACATGACCAGGAATGTGTATTAAGAAATGACATGCCACGGTGACTTTAATGGGGCCATATTTTAAACTTTCATAGCAATATCTTTTTTTTTGTAGTGCATCAAACCCATTTTTTTATGCCCATTTCTATCCTTTCTCTGACCTACAGATTTAAACAAGTATTTTATTTCAAAAACAAGAAGCATGTAATAATCTAAGCTAACAATATGTTCACTCAGGACTACTGGAAGTGCGCCGAATGCAGCGAGCTCAACCCTCCTCTTCCCCGGCATTGCAAAAGCTGCTGGAACGTCCGACCCGGTTGGCTTCCAGAAATACACTCAAACAGGGAAGACACCTCCATCACAGAGGACACCAGCGTCACCACAACCCTCAGCTCAGCCTCAGATGTCAAGCTGCTTCCTTCCAAACCCTCAAGCCCTCTTCCGGAAACAGATGAAGGAGTGGACGTACCCGACGGCAAATGCTCACAATCTTCCATCGCCTCTAAAGACGAACTTCTCTCCTCTACAGCCTCCGGCTCCATGACCGAATCTCAGACCCCTTCATCGCAGCCCTCAACCTCTTCCGGTGGGGGCAGCAGCCAGGAAGAGACCCCTGAGCTAGAGCGCTACAACAGCCTGGAGGCCTGCCTGCCTGCCACTTGCCTTGAGCCCTGCGTCATCTGTCAAAGTCGCCCCAAGAACGGCTGCATTGTCCACGGAAGAACTGGACACCTTATGGCTTGCTACACTTGCGCCAAGAAACTAAAGAACCGGAACAAGTTGTGTCCGGTGTGCCGAGAGCCCATCCAGTCAGTCGTCTTGACCTACGTGAGCTGAGGCACAGCAGATATACCTCTTCTCCTCTCACATGAAGTTTGAGTTGCCTTGTCTTACAGTTATAAAACTTTTAAGTTCAAATTCAATATTTGTGATGTGTTTCTTATTGATTAATAAATTTTATTTATAATGCAACAAGCGAGGTTTCACTCACATGCTGGGTAGATCCACAGATCTGTGGTTGAGTTTAAGGGCTTAGAATTAAAACTACTTGCGGACTTGCAGAGATTTTGTACACATTGTATCAATTACTAGAACTGTTTGTAATAATTTAATATATGTATATGCCGATGTATAGGTTTCATGTTAATATGAGTTAGGTGATGCACTGAAATGTGTTTCTAAATTGTAGCTCTTGAGACGCTCCTTTACTTTTTGTTCCTCCTCTGGACTCTTGTCTTATTTTGAAGTGAGGCATATAATAAATGATTACTTTGAGGCTCTTCTGCTTTACAGTACAATTGAAATTTAGTCTTTCTGACACTTGTTTTTAATGTTTTTGGTTTCATTGTTGTCGAAATGGTAGCTGATTGGCAGTAAGAAGGTGGTTGGTGTTAGATCTGGTTACTAGGGACCCACTTTTCAGTCAATATTAAAAAACATGTTCCGACTTGTTTCTCTCTAATGGCAACCTGGCACAAACATTCGCCTCCATGCTGTTTTTTTTATTTATTTTTTAATAAATATAATCCCACTTTTTACACCCAAGCTCTATTACATGGATACGGATGTATATCATTCATTTGCACTCTCTGGTAGTTGTGAATGTTGTGCAATATTTCTTTTTAACATATTTAATCAACATCTAGTTTACATTTGAAAGAATTCTGCTTTTTGAAATAGCACAAGACTTTTATGTTAATTAGTTGATTAAAATGTTGCTGCGGAGGGCATCTGAAAACATTTAAAAGAATTGATCCAATTGAGATGTAGTTACATCGTTTGAATTGTGCAAAAAAACAAAAAAAAAAACAATTGCAGCATGTCAAATGAACCTGGAAGTTTCACACTAATGTTGTTCCCTTTTCTAACAGCATATCTGCCAGATGTTCTACAAATGAACTGCAGTCAGAACTTAATTGCAGAAACCAGATTCAGACTTGAGGTATGTAATTTACTGGACTCTTTATATTTGCAAGAATTGTAATCAGACCAAACTTAAACCAAATCATTGTGCATGTATGAATGAGCAATGGGTGAAACAAGTGCATCATATATTTTGTCATATGAATGGATTTTCTTACCCTTGTGCTATGCTCTATAAATGTTACTTGCATTTTTAAACATTTTCTAATAAAAGTTTATAAAACAAATGCTGTGCCACCACCTTTTGACTCACAATTGCTATTATATATATATATATGTGTGTTTTTGTGTGTGTGTTTAATAAATATGTTTTACTATTTCATCATTAAATTTTTGAAAAATTCTGATAATGCAATGGTTGTGAAACCTTCTATTTGCAGCTTTATATGAGTCTGCCTTTACTACTGTCAGTATCTTTACAGCAGCAGTACATTATTTTGCTGTTGTGTCATCTGCCAGCTATAAGACATTACATCATAATCAGCCTTTTAGCCATTATAGCTTGTTACCGAGCCTTTAATCTGACAGTTCAGATCAAATCAAGACCAAAAGCAACCGTGCACAAATGAATTTCATCAGTGTGTGCTCATCTAAGATGCTTTTAAGACTAACGCTGGGAACATGAACCTGTCATCTGATATAAGCTACGCAACACCCATACCATACGTTTTCATTATAGCCTACAGGCGCATACAAAAAGTATTCAAATCCCTTCATTTGTTTACTTTGCAGTCTTCATGTGAAAAACCCCGTGTCCCATCATCCCATAGCCTCCAGACAAATTCATTGCACCACTTTCTCTTTTAAAAATCTGCCTCAATGAATTTTTAGGACATGTTGAGGTTACAGGGAGGAGAAACCTTAGTAAAATAATAAAAACACTGGCGGCTATATGTCACTCGTATTTTTTGAGAGTGCTTGAAGGTCCACAGCGCGACAAAGCATTTTCTCGAAGCGATGCAAATGAATCTTTGATGCGTGCTCATATCCAGTGACACATGGATGCTGTCAGCCTGCCAGAGTTTTCTTCCCCGCAAATGTCACTCAAATCTCAGAGACGCTACATTTCAAATATTAACTAAGTCCCGCGTGAAAAACCAACTATTGTCGCGCGCTTCGATTCCACCAGGTCTCGTCGTCTCTACCGCAGTCAGTGAGGTAAAGTAAATAATGTTCACTGGCGATATTCACGCTCCCTTTTGTAACATTTATCAAGTTCTACATCAACAACACTTCTAAATAAAACATGTGACTTGTTTTATATTGAATAAATCACTTGTCTCGAGAGAAAGTTGAACTCTGAGACGAGGTGTTCAAGAATCGCACCGCTAGAGGTCACTGTGACACTTCGTTCTAATATCGCATCTGCGTTCTCATTAGTAGTCCACCCTAGCACAATCATTTCAATGCATTAGTATAATCAATAAGTAATTAAAATAGCTAACTATATTTTCACGTGGCAATTAAAGAATCATCTTTTTTTCATTATTTATGAAATGGTAGGACTGTTTATTTCCTGAAATGACCCTCACACTGACTTTATTTTTTTTCCTTCCCCGAAAGCTAGTTTCACCTCATCGTTAAAAAGCCAAAGCTCGGTTCCTCTTCCAATCAAAAGGCTGAACCTTTGTCTGTAGGTAAAACAGTTCAAAAGGAATAGATAACTCATATGATATATTGATGGCATGCATATGGATGTATAAGGAAGCTGCCATTAATTTATAATAAGATCTGAGCTCAGTTTTCTTTCCTTTGCTCTTGGATGGAGTGTGCATCTGACTGTGATGATGTTGTGGAGTGGAAAGTGTGTGTGTGTGTGTGTGTGTGTGAAATGAAACGGCTAATCTCTCTGTTCCTCTAAACATACTGGGAACCCAAATCCATAATCCTCATAAATGAAACCAACTGTGCTGGAACATTGGGATATATATATATATATTTGTATATTCAAAACCTAATTTCACATTTATAACTTATGTCGGAAACATACAAGAAGCAGAATTAAACTAGTGTACAATCCATCTGCTGTATTCTGGAACAAGGATAATGATAAAATGTTGGCACGGTTATGATACACAGCTAAAAAGTATAATGCAGCAGTCATCGGACTGAAATAAAAGGCTTTGTTGTTGAAACGACTATAAAGAAAAACAGACAGGCATTCTTTATTTATCCCTGGAGGAAAATTCATGGCATTTGTCACAGGAAAACAAAACGGCACAACAACAAATCAACAGAAAAATAACTGTTTGCGAATGCTGAACAGCCATCCGTTAGTATCTTGCTTGACAGCCTCACTACACGTGCCACTGAGCTTTTAAATCCACAGTTATCACATTCTTGCAGAAAGGTCGGATGAACTTCTTGGCCATGGGCAGGCCGAGGGTCACGTCTCCAGATCAGCCTGACGTGTCGGCCTTGTTCTGGTTCGGTCACTCGAATACATCTGGATCGTTGACAGTCATTTTGTTCTGTTTGTCAGCTAAAGCGTTTGTTACAGTCAAGAAACAGTGAAGCTGTTTATACACTGGTGTCTGGAAACACTGACATGTGATGTGCCAGCCTGCAGCATGCCAACAGCTCCCGTCATTTGTTTCTGGCGATAGCCAGTATGCATTATCTTTTTTTTTTTCCTGCAGTTGCTTTTTGAGGCCAACCTTATAAGAGATCGTTGCATAACTGTAGATGTTCAAAGGCTACAAGTATACTATTATTACTAGCAATGCTTCCATTAAGATTGCAAAGAGCAAACTGATTTTGTACACAAGCTATTACATTGTTATTCTCATTCCGGAGAATACTGCTTTTCTCTCTGTATAAATTATTGATAATGGTTACTCACAGATGCCCTTTTTGGGTATGCACTGCAGTCTGTATGACTATTCTTTATCTCATGAGTAGTGCACAAAACGCCAAAATCACCACAACACAGCAAAATTAGTACAACACACATAAATAGTCAAATTTATGTTATGTTTTGGCTTGTTTCCTTTGTGTTGAGGCTTGTTTCCATATTGTGTTCGTTGTGTTGCGCTAATTCCGTTGTGTTGTGCTAATTTCATTGTGTTGAGGCTTGTTTCCATTCTTTTCAGCTAAATTTGTCGTGTTGCGGCTAGTTTACTTTGTGTTGTGCTAATTCTGTTGTGTTGCGGCTTGTTTACTTTGTGTTGTGCTAATTCTGTTGTGTTGCGGCTTGTTTACTTTGTGTTGTGCTAATTCTGTTGTGTTGCGG
>JAUCMT010000088.1:9705353-9717861 GCA_032357475.1 Enteromius thamalakanensis
GGGAATACCAATATGGCGGCGCGGTGGCTTCACTTCTATGACGTCATGAGCTATCCAGTTCTCTATATAGATCAGTGGTTGAGACTCATTTCCATTGTGTTGCCGCTTGTTTACTTTGTGTTGTGCTAATTTTATTGTGTTTATTGCGCTTATTTCATTGTATTGTTGCTTGTTTTTGTTGTGTTTTGCTAATTACGTTGTGTTGTGCACTACTGAGCCGCCGTCGTATCTACTTCCTGTCACTCTACAAATTTTAGAACCACCTTTATTCAAATTAAAAAGAACTAAAGTAAAATAGCATTCACGGTTATACATATTTTATAACCATAGTCACACTGCAAGACATAACATAGTAATTACTATGATACAATAAAGATACAAGATACAATTATCTAGGTACAATTATCTAGTTACTATTATCTAGATACAATTTTTGAGTTACATTGTAGTCAAGATGGGTAGTAACTGATCACACATTATCTAGCAAAAAATACTCAGACTGCAAAAATTAAGTATGTGCAATTAGAATAGATTTCATTCAAAAATACTCAGAATCAGACTTGTTACTTCATATTCACTGTACTGGAACTGCATTCATAGGGGCACTTTAACAAAGACCTGTCACTAGCCAAGTGCCTACACAGCATTTGACCACTGGATTCACAAAAATTATTTCAGGTTTAAGAAGTTTTTGAACATTGCAGCAACTACTGTTGAACACATTAAAGTGAAAGTTCATTCAAAAATTTAAATTCAGTGTTTACCTGCTTACCCCCAGGACATGTGACTTGATGTTTTTTTAGTAGAACACAAACCGTTGTGGTCTGTCAGTCGTATAATGGAAGTCAGTAGGCACCAAATGTTCCAAAGCTTTGATATTTAAAAACAACAACAACAACAAAAAAACATATACAGTCGAAACCAAATTAAACCGTATGGCTCGTGGCAATACATTGAGGTGTTAAGACAAGAAACGATTGGTCTGTCCAAAACTGAACAGTATTTATATAATTATATAATTTTTTTTTTACATCTTGTACACCACAACCTCCGACTGTCCTCAGATCATTCACATCCGGCATGTGTCACCGTCCGAAACATAAATGCCTCATTAGTGTCTGTTTCTATGGGCCGCGATACATAAGGATCTACATATATATCTATGTGCAGGACATTGTGAATGAGCTGAGGAGAGTCAGAGATTGTGATGTATAAAGTCGGGCGTACACATTGCGATTTTTAAGGTCGTACGAGCTCGCATGCGATTTTTTTTGGGGGGTTATCGAAGGAAATCGTCTCTTCTCGTACGGTCGGGGCTTGTATGGTGGATGAGAAGTTACGAGACGAGCAGAGTGCCTTACGAGCACTTTTTCGACCTCAGTGACAGACTGCAACGGTTTGAGTTAAAAACCATTGTTTGTGTTCCACTAAAGAAACAAAGTCACCTACATCTTGGATGCCCTGGTGGTAAGCAGATAAACATTTTATTTGATGAACTATCCCTTTAATTGTTATTTTAATTTTCAGAGGGTTTTTAAACCATGGATTACTGTCTTTGGGAGGCTTTTGTCTTTTGTCATATTAAAACAAACACATTTCAAATTCATATTATTTCCTCTAATGCAGGAGTTCCCAAACTGGCATTCCCAATTTTGTATAAATATCAATATAATAAGTGATTATCCAATTTAAATCAATGCAAAAAAACAAGATATAAAAATAAAGTCACAACTAGGAAAATAAAATAATGGTAAAAATATACATCCATATTTTACTGTAAATCTCTTTACAAGTCTCACTTATAGCGGGACGTTTCAGAAAGATGCCGCATCTCTTTGTTTTCCCTCTTGTGCTCAATGAGTTCCTAAAGCATGACAGAAATGTTTAAGAAACCTTCCTGCAGAAACGATCCAGGAATGGTCCAGGATATGTGGCTTTTTTCATAGAGCGAGCAATGATAACAGTGATCCTAGTCTTTAACAAACACCACTCATTAGTCTTTGCTACATTAGAGGGTAACCATGAAGCAACGGAGCGCTATATGGAAACAGCCTCGTAATTTCACGGCTGGGCTATTTTATAGTGTATCTCCTATAGAGAAGCAAGCAGAGCTCTGGATGTTAAATTCGAGAGGCGTCTTCCATCCCAACATTCAGCGTGTTACTGCTATCAAGGCAGCAAAACAGGGTCTCTTATAATATTATGTCATTCTCATTTCACCCTTGTTCCCCTCACTTTGCAAACTTTTTTGCATTTTCTTTTATCTGTTTTGACAGTTACCCCGTAACAGGATGAAAGGACTGAAAACAAATTGTCTTCGCATCCATTTCTTGTTTATTTACGTACATCAGCAAACAAGCTGACAGTTAATTTTCCAGAGCAGAGCCTGCTTGCATAAACATATTGATATTGCGAAGCAATTAAAGAGCACGTCTAAACTTCATTGCCTTCTGATTAGTGCCTAATAGCACAAGCCAAATAAATTCACTTTTTTTTTTTATTTTTTATTTTTTTACATTTTTTAGATAGATAGGTAGATAGGATGACACAACAATAGATGGATGGAACTAAACAAAAAAAGGCCAACTTCAAATTCCAGGTACAAGTCAAAGACTCCACACCACAAAATCCTGTAGGGGAAATTAGATATATAGATGCACAATATGGCAGCTGCATTTTTATTCAGGCTTGTTTTTTCCCTACCACGGCACAATCAGAACAGACCCGTGACCCACCATTAGGAAACATCTGCTGGATCATGTTCTGACTCAGAACTCCCTCATGGCTTTCCACTTAAGAGCCTATGATTTATTGAATACGAGGGACGATAAATCATTAAACCACGGCTGCTTTACATATGCTTGCTCAGTGTTCTCAAGAATAGCAGATGTGTGGATTACGTAGCCTGTCCAATAAGAGATTACTTTAAGCAACCAGAAAAATCTGCTCTTTCCACCAGCATCGCTTTCCCTGCGAAACATCTCGTTTGACTTAGTGGAGGCTTTAGTTCTTCTGAAGAGAAAATCTATTTCCTGCGTGTAGCTCATTGGACTCAGCTGCTTTAATTTGCTTTTGACTATGACGCTCAGCACAACAGGTGCGCCAGCGGTTGGCTGACATATGAGTGGATAAAAAGGCTTGTTAGGAACTAAGATAATCAAAGGTTACTAAAGCTTCAAAGAAGCAAACAGGAGTAGAGAGCAGAACAAAGAACTTTACTCGATCAGCTCTCAACCACTCGATCTGTATTGCGCAGTCGAGTTCGAGGAAATCTATGAACTTGCACAGCTACAAACCAAAACATTTGGAAGAACGCGTCTCATTTGCTAACAACTGCACGGATTATTTGCATTTATATGCACAGGGGAACTCTGAAAATTTCTTTGTGATTCACAACATGTCCATACATGCATAATTTGTTCGTAACCTCGTTCTAATGTTAATGAATTTGGAGCATTCTGCAGTAATTTGCATTGACTCGCTTAAACCATCTCTGTATGAGGGCTCTCCACACAACCTTTTCCGTCTCTCTCAGCAAACATAATGACATTCTCTCAAGACACGCTCGTCTGAGATCCTCCAGCTACAGCAAGTGTCCTAGATTACAGACCTAGTGTTACATCTGCATTTTCATACAGAGGAACTTTGCAGCTTGAGCTATAATGCACATTTTCTTACTCTCTCTCTCTTTATATAGCTAATCAATGTTTGCAAACATGCAAGGCATCTGTTTTACATTTTTACTAATTTAACAAACTTTTTTTTTCTTAAACACATTTGTATGCAGATTTGTGTGTAAGTGAATCAGGCCCAATATTTAGTGGTTAATATTCAGGGATATTTGTAAATGTAAATGGCCAGTCATAATGAAGTACCCCAGAAAGCCAAGCGTATGTTATGCCACTTGTCTCGTTTTGGAATTATTTGTGTTTTATCATGATGCTGTTCTCCTCCCATTTATGGTTTCTTGACTTGCTCTTTTATCCCAATATTCTGTCGCAGTGGAATTCACATTCTTTCCTGCGTTTGTAGTCCCCGGTGTAATAGGGTCATTCAGAAATGCGGAATGCATTTTTAAGTCCGTTCTTATCATCTGTTTTAGTTGTAGGCTCAGCGTGTGCCTGGTTGGAGAGATAATGGTAATTGACAGTAACTGCTGCACTCTGTCATTTGGATATGAATCCTCGTGTGGAATAAGAAGACCTTGGAAAGTGGCGCTTTCATTCATTTGTTCTGGGTAAGGACGGAATTACAATAGACAGGAGCTTTAAAAGGTTGGGTGCTCTATAAAAACGCCTGGGAGGAAAAGCAGTTAAAAAGTCCACAAATGGACAGACTTTTCCTGTCTCTCATTTTCTGTCTCTTCTGTAGCTTCTCATTAGATGAAGGGATTGTCAAAGCGATATCGCCCTCGAGTGCACGGGTAGGGCAGAGTGGAAACGCCTGTCAAATCAAAGTTGGGAGATTGGACAGCCATTAATTTACCTCAGGCTGCTCTGTATGCTTCACTTTGAAGTCCATAAACAACACCCTGGAGTTACACGACTGAAAAATGTCCTAGCGCCCCCCCCCCCCTTTCGCAGTAGCTGGTGTATGACATCCTGAGGGGAAGACTGAAGTGATGGAGGCATTCCTTTGATTCCCAAAACCGTTTTTTCACTTGTGCGCATTCTCTTTCATCAATGACTTTAAAGGGAGAACGAGCTTAAAACAATGCGCTGGCTCGGTTTGCTTCAGCTGAGATTTTTGTCTCAGGCTTCCTGATGCAAACAAGCAGTCTCCTTTTAGGGATTTTTGTAGCACCAGTGGCCGTTTTAAGTACAAATTTGAGCAGATGGTTCACGAATCCTCTTTGTCAAGTTTTATGTACTGTATCCGTAGTCTTGGCAATCAGACTGTATGGATGGTCGTGGCATCGAGGCACTTTGCTAGCGAGATGTATGTTCGTCTGGGTGCGGTGTGAAGGTCAGGCTCCAATTTCTTTTGCAGCTTCATCACAACACTCATTTTCAAGAAATCATACTTCATTTGGCTATAATTTGTTAAGAGTTAAGTTTCTTGCACGCTGAATTTTCACATGCGTTTTTTTACAGAAACCTTGCACACTCAGTTTGATGCATATTGAATAAGTCGCAAAACAGTAATAAATGGAGTCTTTAAGTATGGATGGTTTTTAAAAATATATGATTATATTTTGATTATCTATTAATATTATAAGTCCATGAGACTTGCACTTGGACGAGTATGGCCCAGTGGGAAAAAAAAGGTTGAGAACCACTGGTCAAAGGTATAGACACACATTCTGCATAGCTCTGAATTGTCAAAACACCAAGCAAAGCAAAAACCTATGAATGTGAAAAATGCTGAAAATATAACCTGCTCTGGAATTTTTTATGACGTGACTGACACTGTAAGGTTGTATATTATTTTTAATCTGTGAAAATTTCATTCCTTTACTCTTGATCATGTTTTTATGGTGTCAAGATTGCTGCCCGCGAAACTGTCAGCTCCAATAGCTTGGACCTTGTTTTCCACTGACCCAACAACAATGCTTCCTTTAGCAAGAACCGCTAATTAGCACACACCAATTAGCGAATGTGCAAATTCATTCATCTTGCCACTAACTGTTGGCAAACACGCTGTTAGCGTACAAACAGAGCTCAGTGCATCTGAGCAGAGTAGATTCGCCGTGATTGAGCAAAGCACACTCACTTGCCACTGTTTATCTTGTTCACTCTTATTTCTTAGCACTATTAAGAAAGCATTTCCTCCTATGTTTGCCATCTAAACCTTATCGTGTATTAAAGAGAGCTGATCTGGGAACAGAAGCCGAGACTCAAAAGCATTCTTGTGAGCCACTTAGTCACAGCAGGACTCCATAACCATTAGTCATGGTGAATCCAACGAGACAATTGTTTACAGAGCAACAGAAGAGCGACACTTAGCTAAGAGGCAGCTCTTTGCTCGTTCCAATTACCTCGCAGCTAGAACAGCTCTTGGTACAAGCTCCGAACAAGAGAGCCTCAGAAGAACTAGATGAGTTGTGAAAGTGGCTGTCGGGCCTGTAAGGGCATCTAGGCAATGATTAACAAGCATGCCATCACTTGAAGTCAACGCATTTCATTGCAGGAAGCAACTGGGATTGAGTTGACTAACTCTACAAGACCGCCCCCAACTTGTCTGAAGAGGAAAACATGTCACTTGCCTTGACCAGAGCACTTCACCAAAGAACACCCGAATAATTCACCTTGGATCCCAAAGCACATTGCAATCCACGACGAGATATTTACCTATTCAGCCTTAGCCGCTGTCGCACACAATAAACGCCCCTCTGGGGAAATAACACTGAATGTGCGTCTACATTCCATTCTTCTTGCGACAGCCTTGACAGATCAAATAGAAGGGCAGATCTTTCACTCGTACAAAGTTAGCATCCAAAACACTTTCGAAGAACAACTTGCAGGTGGAATATCAATGGACCTTTTTTTGTTGTTGTTTGCGATTCCAAGCTTAGTTCAAATCCTCTGGGTCGGCCCACTGTATTCTCTCCGTCTTTTGATGGACAGCACGTTTGGTGCAAGCCAATTTGGGTTTGAGTAGAAGTTGGCGGTTTGTCATATAAAGTTACTTTTGTGGTCCGGTGTGGCCTTGTTGCTAGAACTGCCGTGGACCCAAAGATCACACAAATTAGCTTCTGTTTCACCTCGCAGGAAATCCCAGGCCGTCTCTACCTCAGACTGATTGATACCTGATGGGCAAATTGGGTTGTCTGTCAAGCTTATTTCCACAATTACTCTCAGGTCTGCGGATACGAAAAGCATACAGTATGTTAGGTGAATGTGAAAGTATTGGTGGAGAAAACTCTTGTTCCAGAAGGTCTACCATCTGCCTAATTGCAGCAATTAGCTGGATATCACATTGCTTTGATGTGCCCTTCTTTAAATTGTAAGGTAGAGTTGTAGTGTCAATGTGTAATAATTAGTGTTAGCTGCTAAGGAAAAGTATTTGAACAAATGCTTCAGAGCATTACTTGTGACTTAGACGTGAGTGAATCTTCAAATCGTGTTGATTGGTGAAAACAGGTGTGCTGTTACTTTCGTTTTAGTGGCTAGATTTATTAGTACGTGATTGGACTTGGGAATTTTTCTCTGTGGGTTATGAAATAAATCCAGCTGGAATACACCACTCAACCGGCTATCTGATCATGTTTTCAAACACTAGCTATCATACGCTTGCCAACTTTGTAAATGGTTTCAAAGTTAAAAAAATTGGCTTCTAACACTGACTGTGGATCACACACTACCAGAGGAGCGTGTAAAGGAGCTGCTGTAGAAAGAAATACTTGCAACAACCAGCATAATAAAACATTGGAAGATACACATTCATCTTATCTTATGTTTTGGATGAAGCTGAACACACTTTTACTTCCGTTTAGTGGTCATTTGACTTTGAAGGTGTCATAAAACAAAGAAACATCTTGCTACAGGCACATCCTTCTCATTTCTTTAGTTAATTAGGATTTTGGGTGTTTTAGTAAGCATAAATTATTTAGCTATATGACCATGCTAAAGAGAAATGTATTAGGAAAGTGCTAAGGGAACATCCAGAAAGTATGTGAAGCTAGCTTTGTTGCGTAGGCCAAATGAAAGTACATTAGGAAGTACATTAAAATGGACATTGTAGTCCATTTCATGCAATATAAAAACGCATTCCTGCTAAGATAACATTTTCCCCTTTAACTCCCGCTGACTTTCAGTTAATGATGTGTTACATTATATGGGCTGCTCATATTTGGCTAGCAGATGTTTTTGCTGTAAGGCTACGGAATGAAATGAACGCAGAATGAGACTGTAATAATCAATCTTCATTTTTATGTATCTTCATACAAATGATGTGACATTATTAAACCCAGAAAACATTAGCACCGTCATGCACGGCGATTTAATCTTCATAACGCAGAGGTTATTGAACATAGAGCCCTCATTTGGCCAAGATAAAACGCGATCCGTTCAACTCTCCGCATATTCATCATCCAACTTTAAAGGTTAGTCGAGGTCTACAATGTCACCCATCTGTCACCATTAAACATGCCCAAATCCGTCACATTAGGGTCGTTCCTGAGGTGGACGTAGTGGAAAATATTTTTTCCTTCTCCAGGCAGAGAGGATATTAAAAACTAAACAGGTTGAAAGAACCGCAGAGGATCACAATGAATCATATAGACAGAATGCGGCCTGCAGTGATTACAGTTCATTTTACCCCTGCTTTAAGATTGTTTCCCATCATGCAATGGAAAATGTGAATCCATTAACGCACTTAGTCCTACAGTGACAAACATATGCTACACACCGTAGATAATGAACCCACACAACAAGCTGGTTTATTAATGCCCAGCTACATCTAAAGGAAATATCAGCATTAATCTGAATTTTTTTTTCATCCTTGTTCACGGTTTCAGTTACATTATATTGATTACTTACTAATATGAATGCTGACAGGACATCTAATTTTAAAGCCACGGCCTAATGGGACCACTCATGTATATACAATGTATTTTCAACAAGCAAACAAATTTAATCTGTCCTGTATAGCTCATGGGTGTTATTAAACTAACCTTCTCTGTGTAATTGTAACCCCTGAGGACCTTTTGTAAAGCATGAATTCAAAGCTCTTTTCAGCTGCGTAAGCTCTGATTAAAAACCTGGGCCTAATAGAATTTTTTCTCCAGTTTTTCTTCTGTCGGTTCAGTCAAGTGCATCATGACTGAGCAGCTATTAAAGGACATGTGGCACCATGATTTTATAACAAATTTTATAACCCGCAATTCATCAGTGGAACAGAAAAGTAGCAATTCTGAAGAATGTTCATGCTTTTCTGTCCAATGAAAGTAGATGCTGCTGAGCACCACACAAGTACAATATTCTGTATGGCTGCTACAAAAATTAATTAAACCTTAATTAAGGCACTTAATTAACCTAAAAGGCACTTAATTGCATGTATAATGGTATAATGTTATAGTTTTAATCCATAGCTGTTTTTTTCTTTACCTAGCGGGACTTATAGTAAGACAGTATAGTAAGTCTATTGTTACATGAACATAATCTCAACATCATTTATATTGTCTCTTAAATATGATTAAAGTGTACTACATAATGTAATATACATTTCTACTGAAACTTATATTTACATATATTTGCTTTCACACATGTAATGTTGACATTGCAATTTAGTAAATTTGAAATATATTACCATTGCATGTTAAAACAATTAACTATACACACACACTATAGTAAAAATTATAATATGCTTGTGTTTAGTATGTTAGACAATACATCAAAATGAGTGTTTAATTAAAGGTTCTCTATGCGATGTTGCAGGATTTTAGCTTGATTTAATTTTTATCTCAATCCGTATGCATCACCCCTTGATCGTCTTGCTGTCTGCTCTCAGAATACATTGGGAAAAAACCCGCTCTCGAAAGACAACACAGAGGCTGCAATACCAAAACAAACACTATGGGCACAGGATGTGCACAAACAAACTTTGGCCAACCAATCAGCAAGAAGAGGAGGGGTTTAATGCACGCACCTTTAAAGCACATTAAAAGACCATCAAAGCTAAGGGAACAGGGCAAATTAGCGAGAGAGAACAATTCCAAAACAGCTCAGATGGGTGTGGAAATTTGTGCGAGTGAATTGCCAGCAATGCCTTAATTAAACAATACAGACGCAACATCTCATTTACATATCGACCAACACAATATGCCAAGAATTAGTGTAGTCGTAAATAAAACAAGAATCGCAATCTGTTAGTAAAACTGGCCCGTACTGATTTAAAACTTAATCACAAAGTGCACTTTTTGTTTGTTGGGAAAGTCATGAAGGTGTATTACTCTTACACTCCAGTCCTTCATTCAACATTATATTATTTGCAAGTATTATTTACATTTAAGATGTAAAGTAAAAAAGCATATTATTTTATTTTCCAACCTGCTGTGACATGCGCACAATTTTAAGCAAAATGTTTTCATAAAGAGCTGTGATAATAGATTCACATGACACTGAAACATAAAGAAAGTAAATGAGATTTTGATTTTGGTTCCGTGAATACATCTTGGTTTAATTACTTGTCATACTGGGAAATTTCTCTATTGTATTTCGGCAGACTAATTGAGTTCCGTTGAAGCAGAAGGTCCTTCAGTTATAAATCAGGTAATAATTACCTCTGAGGTTACGGAGAATCCTTTTTCAACATGTGAGGTAGCAGAAAACCACAAAAGAGAAAAGGTAAACAAGAAATCCATCAGGCCCGTTGTACTTTCTTTTTCTAGAATTAAGATGCTATAAGACATAAAAGATTAATGACCAGCAGCGGAGTGGCTTCTGTTCACTGAAAACAGACCACAAATTCCCAAATGCAAGTCAAGCAAATGAAAATCCTTTTCAAAGCTCTCCCTCTTTGGGTACAAGAAGCTTAAATCATTTTCTTTGAACTTGAAAGAAGCCACATAAGGTTTGTGCATGACATTCAACAGTGCTTCAGTGTTGATTTGATCACTGACTTCAATATTAAAGCCACTATTAACATTTCTATTCATCTCAATGGCATTTGCTCAGCAGCAACACGCACCAGCAGATCTATGTGGCTGTATGCTGTTATCTTTGACCGGCAAATAACAAAAAAACAAATATTATATTAATATAATTTTTTACATTTTTATAAATTTTATTCTATTTTTATAAATATGTTATTTTATAAAAATAACAGCTTTAGGAGCCCATTAAAATGAAATAGAATGTTTGACCCGTGCACGATAAAACCAGGAAAGCATATTAAGAAAGCGAACATGCTAAATGTGAATTTATCTCTCTAATTCATGCAATAATCTCTCTCTAATTCACACACAAATAGATTTTAATTATGTTAAATGTCAATAACTGTAATTTGTTTTTTTATCATTTTGACATGTTGTCTTTTACAGCTCTTTACAAGAGTGCTGATGGCTGTCAGGTGCAATCTAAAGAGAATCAAGACGCCATGGGATAGACACTAGCGTGATGCATCTGGTAGGAAGGCAGATAACTGAGAGAATACTAAAAGAGTGGAACAAACAAGCTTACAGCTTTATACTGGCATAATAAGATGCTCAGAAAACTCGGAAAGGGGATCAGCTGTCCGTGACATTTGCTCTGTCTTTCCAGCAGTGCATTCATATGGAAAGTACATTTTACAAGGGCGACCTTATGAAGTCGGGATTATTTATTTTATATAGCGTGATTTGTCTACATTACGACATGTTTTTTGCTCTCATAATATGATTGCCTCAGTGATTCATAATGAAGCAGCAACAGGGTAAAGTAGATACTTTAAAATGTAAAATGCCGGTTGCATGGCGTTAGGGATAATTTTGAATAAATGCAAATTAACATCAAAGTGCAGTGTTACTTTAAAGAGAAATTTGCAAAGCTCTCAACAATGTTAGATGGAGAATGTCAACTTCTATTGTTTGTGATTGATGTCAGATCAGGTTTGATGGTGATTCTCCGCTTTTCTCTCCGAGGAGCCATATTAATCATTTACCAGGTACCTGATGAGAATCACTGGTGTTCATTTTTTACAGCAAATTTGAGGTATTTTCTTCAAAGTGCTTCAGTGATAATTACTCACGCCTAATTAGAGGTACCGTTAATCAAAATGCCCAAATTATGAATATTTTCTCCCGCGAAGCACGGAATTTATGAAGTATGCATAATCATTAAGCATTTATTACAGGCCATGAGTAAATTAGTTATTCTTCTAATTAGAAAATGCATTGGGCTCATTAGAGCTCAAGGAGTGTGGAGGAGTTTTCATGAAACCTGGAATCTAGAGTCAGACATCCAACCAAAGTGTAATGATCTGAGTGGGGATCGAAAAATTTACCTAAAATTTGAGCATTTGTGTTTTGAAGATAAAAAACAACATGTTAAAACAACATCTCTTTAAAATAATAGCTTATGGAATACTTCACTGGTTCTAGTCGGCCCAATCTTGTAGACCATTTTGGACCAGCAAACAGCTTTTCATACCGGCTTAAGAGGGATTGATTGGATGTTTTTTAACAACTTTAGCTGGCCAATGACCTACTAGAAACCAAGCAGAAGTTACCAAGCTACCATTTTAGGATTGTTTCTGCAGTAGGGCTGGGTGATATAGCAAAAAAAAAAAAAGAAAAAGGTTTTCTTTTATTTTTTCTTTGATTAAAAATTTGACCGATTCATGATTTCAATTTAGATTTTTTAATAGTTTTAATAGTGAGAAATAGTGTCAACTACCCCTTGAGGTAGGCCACTTAGAACCTCCGCATTCCGTCCAGGGTCCAGACATGGAGTCTCCACAAATCTGGGCGCGGGTGCCAAGGGGTGCACCGTCTCTGAGTCGGTAGATCCTTTCTCAGAGGAATCGGCCAAGGAGGGGCTGTCACGAGGAGCATGAGTTCGGGGAACCAAGTCCTGGTGGGCCAATAAGG
>JAUCMT010000088.1:9884824-9901736 GCA_032357475.1 Enteromius thamalakanensis
TATTTATTTTCTTATATTTGATATTATATTTAAATATATTTAATATATAAACATAACATATTTTCATTAAATATATAGATGCATGTGTTTGTATTTATATATACCTAATAAATATACACAGTACGTACAAATATATTATATAAAGAAAAACTTTTATTTTGATGTGATTAATCATGATTAATCCTTTGACAGCTCTAATATATATATATATACATATATACATATATACATATATATACATATATATATACATATATGCCCTGTTTGCAGACTCATTTGCTTTAATTTTATTGCTATCTTTTTTGTGTGTCTTATCCTAATCTACTCCAGCTGTCTTATTGAACTAATAAATAAAACACCAAACATATACTGCAAACAATAACATCTTCACGACTTAATACACAGACTGACATTATCCGTCTTGACCTTGCAAACACAGACAATATAAACAAAAAAAGTCCCATAACTGAGGGACCGTATATCAGGCTAATCAAATTACATAACCAGAACTAACTGTTTTATACATGCATAAAAAAAAATCCACAAATGAACTCCCCTCTCTAAACTTGCTGCTGTATTAGGCTCACGGTACTGCTGCTGCTGTTCGTAGACTCATAAAAATATATTTATTGCACAATAAGCTCTCTGATGGACGGCCAGGCAATAAGTTTGAACCTGTTGCATGCATCTGCCACCATTCGCCTGCCCTCAAACAATACAGCACTGTGTGCTCGTCTGCAGGAACACATACTGCTAGAGAAAAGTTTAATTCAAGCATGATAACTATTGTCTGCACCACAGCTGGTTTACCTTCAACGGACTGGCCGATGCTGTGTAGATGCGTGATATCGGGAAAGGACCTGTTGATGTCTTTCAAGTACTGCTCCATTTCCACGCTGTTATGATAGCGAAACTCCAGACCGTGACTGGATGACAGCCAGGACCACAAGAACAGGCAGAGCGTGAAGATGAACATCCTTCGAGCTAGCGCAAACAGAGGACAATGATTATCTGTCAATATGGATACATATTTTTGAAGCCCTGAGGTTTGGAAAACATTCAACACCTTACATTGTATTACAGGTGTGTACCATATCCTTGTTCCTTCTATGTAGCTCACTATAATATGATAGTGCTTGCTTTGTATGCATCATTACTTAGCACAAGCATTTTTATCGGTCTAACATGCACTTCATAAATGGTCTTACAAAAAGTGGCACCATGGTAAAGTTAGGGTATTAACTGTTCTGACTTCACCACACCACACACAGAACCTGACCATGATGTTGCCTCTAACAGGTGAGCAGTAATCTAATATGCTTTAAACAGCAGTGATGTAATATGACTTCAAGTCAAGGTTAATGTTATACTTGTTTTTAGATATTAATGTTTACCTTTTTCCAGGAGCATGCAGTATATCTGATCATATAATTGGCATTTGCTCAATACAATGAACTATGAAGGCCACAAATGCAAGTTTATGAAGATTAGCAGGTCACTTTTCGTATATTTGTGGTGAAACCATGCTGCAATGATGCTATGTTACAGTAACATCAACAATATTCAGTACAATCATGATATGCAGGCTCATAACTCTTAAGAGTGCGTGTATATAACCACCCTGTACACTTACATTATAAATAAAACATGACTTATAAAAACAAACAAACCGCATTACTCCATAAGGTAGACTACTAATTAACCAAACAACTTTAGACGTTGTACTTAGTAATGAAGAGAGTAAACGAGCAGCTTTACCTCTCGTGCGTTCTCCGACACTGTTTAAGTCCTTCTCCTGTTTGTTCGGTTACTCTTTTTTCATAATACCATACGATATGTTGTTAATAAAGTTCATACGTTGTCGTCCTGCCCGTGTCATTGATGAAATGAAGGTGTCTTGTTCCATACCGCAGTGACTTCAACCGACTCCAGCCTCGTGTGTTTGGTGCAGCTGTAGTGGCTAATGAGGAGGCGGAGCGGTTACACACACATATACAAACACACACACACACACACACACACACACGTTACCATAACTTATTTGGGGTGTTCGGTGAACTACTCTTCGTTAATCTGTACTAAATACATTACATTTAAATGTACGTCGTATACGTGCAGCGACATCCTGGATATTATTTGCATATTCCAGTATTGCGTGATCTCTTCCATCCAGTTTGCTTATTCTGCTGCTACTCTCTGTGTCCGTCATAAATCACCATGTGTGTCTATTTTTTTGTGAAAAACCTTAAACTTTAAAACAATGCTGATAAAAAAGAGAAACAAAAACATATAGGGATGACAGACATGGACGAAGGTAATCATCCATTATTGTTTGGATGTCATATCACATACTACAAGGTTAAAAAAAATATTACATCAGACATCATACATCAGAAACGTAACATAAAAGTATAAAAAACACTACATTTGTAATTTGAACCATTGCTATGAGCAACATATTTATTCTGCAAATACTATATAAGAGAGCAATAAAAAAGAGAGAGAGAAAAAAAACCTTGCACTTGAATGTTGCTGTCAAATTTTAGGTGTAGCACTCATCTCCAGCTTCCTGTTGAGTACCTTGGGGCAACCAGATAAATGGCATGCCTGTTACTGCAAGCTCATTCCTTACTGCTGAGTTTACTCAAAAATTACACATGAGTGAGATTATTTTAAATAGATGTCCATAAGCTATTATAAACGTATTGTGCAAGTTGAAAATAAACTTGACATTTACATCGCCTCTTTATTCTTTATACTTAAAGTGCTTCAGCTTGCATTTCTACGATAACAAAATGTAAATGTCTAAAGAACACCCTAGAAGGAAAAGGTCACTTACACTCGCAAACTTAAACTAGACATATACATTTTAAAGAAAACCACGTATTTGCAAGTAATGAAAGGTGCTCTGAATTCCAGGCTCTATTTTTGTCGTTCAACAAGAACACAATAAACATGTCATCATGCATGAGTAATGTCAGAGTCAAGAGGAATTCACTTACCTACTCTTAAGGTACGGTTGAAATCCAGACATTTTAAAAGGAATTCTGGGAACATGAAAGCTGCTTGGTTTGAAAGTGACTTCTGTGTGAATTGTGATTCAAATATTGGTACACTAAAACTTTTGGCCACTTTTACCCTTGTTCTGTAATTTTGTGGGCGAAATCCTTTGGATTTCACTCGATTGGAATTTTATTTTTTTGGTGAAAGATTTCACAAGAGTTACAAGTTGTTAATTCAAATTTGAAACTAACGTCTGTGTGAACTGTGCTTTTTACATTTGTACACCGTTGACAATGAACCCTTTTCAGCCAGTTAAATTTTACCAAAATTTCACTCGATTGGGATTCAAGATTCAAGATCGATATGCAAAGATTTCGCAACAGATTCATGTTTGTGATACAAATTTGCCACCTTGACCAAAAATTGACTTCTTTGTGAACTGTGTTTCATTCATTGTTAATTTATTGACAATAGGAACCATTTTTGTCCACATAATTTCACCAAAATTTAGCAAAAGTACCCAAACCTTTGGGTAAAATGGGCAAAATCCGTTCAGTTGGATTCTCTGCGATTGGAATTTTTGCATAAAAAAAGTGAAATATTTCACAAACAGGTTCAAGTTTGTGATGCAAATGTATTGCACCGACCAACAAAAAAAAAAAACCCTCTTGGATTGAAAATTACTTCTTTATGAGCTATTCTTCAAAGCCTTGATGACTACACCATTGACAATTGGACCCGTGTTTTTTGGAAATTACATTTTAAAAAGATTAAGCAAATACAAATATTTATAGAAATTTACATATGCAAAATCCAGTTAGTCTCACAAATGTGACAGACCAACCGAAAGCTGCTTCATTTCCAAGTGACTTGGTGAAATGAGCTTTATTCGTTTCTACGCTATACAATGGATTTTACAGAAATTGTAAAATACAGTAATTTGAATAGGATTCCATTCCAATTTTTGCATTAAGGCAACAGATTCTGACCAAACAAAAGCTGCAATATACAAAAAGAAAAAGACAGAAAGACAGGCCCACAAAATCTCACTAATAACTGCTCATTTAACACGTATACCTTCTCAAACACTCACTTGGAAAGTTGCTGTTTTGACCGCGGTATGGTTGCTAAGGTATTCTGGGTAGTTATTATGACACTGCTAAGCTGTTGCATGGAGGTTAAGAGGGTAAACAGTTAAAAAATACAATACAGTTTGTTTCCAGATATGCTTCGCGCCTCTCCTTGAAGGTAATTCTACGAATTAAATGTTTAAATGTAGGGTAGTGACATGTTTGCTTGCACCATCTTAAAATCTATCCATTCAAGCCTATAATTCCAGTCTCGGTGTAAAAACCCACATAATAGCTCTTGCACATCATCAGTCCTGACAGCTGCAATCTAGTCTCTTATTGTGCTGCGTGTGCGAGAGGTGTGTTCATGCATCTGGATATGTGTGTGCTCAGACGTCTGGAGGTGTTCACCGGTATGTGTCTGTACACATCCACATTTGACAGCAAGTTATGTATGTTACATAGCGTACCAATACCTTGCTAAAAAACAATCAAAAGCCAAATGAACCAAACTAAAGCCTACTTAAGCTTCGTTCACACCAGTTATGGTTTTACAGCTATTCTTAAATATTTTAGAACCTATCTTTATCTGTATGTGTGAACGGGCCTTTTACAGTCATGGTATCTATGAAATGTCTCATTTTGTACAAGACCTTGAAGGAAACTCTTCAAAGACTCAGCTAAATCTAGACCGGTTAGATCAGCTAAAAAACTGATATCTGTTTCTTTGGGTTGGTCTCGCTCTCTATTTGGCCGCTGGTCGGCTCTTTTTTAGGTCGCTGTTCATAAACAATTTTTGACAGCATTAATCAACAATTCAATCCGTAGGTAAAAGGAGTAATGCGCACCCATGAACGATGTCATTTTAAACACTCAACAGCAAATAGTTTCCAGTGACCCGAAGGCAAAACCTACTTCTCTAGTCGTCTCCTTTTTGTTTGTTCCAGATACAAATGTTGACACATATACAGTTTCATTTCAACACCTTGTGTCTCGGTGCTTATGCTTTTAGGAAATACTCTTTTCCTGGCTCACTGGGCTGTTGATGGTTTTCATACTAAATGAGTGAAACAGCTGGATAGTTAACTTGAACAGTTTTCATGTCTATGTTCAGGGACTGGAAACAATGGCCTAGGCTGGCTTTATGAGAAGAAAATAAACACCTTTCACTCTTATAATCATGACTAGGTTCCAAATACTCTCTATAGTTGTCAACTGAGACCATGACCTTATCAAGTTAAGATTTATTTGTTTATTTTTCTAAAATCTAAGAGGCTTTGACCAAAATCTAGTAAGTACAAAAAAACACAGGCTTTGCCGTCTGGGCCTGCATTTGTTCAATGGCATTAACATTAAATCGACAATAAATTTAAATATATTTAAAGTCAAATATTAAGTCAAATCTAAAAGTCAGTAAATTAATATATTGAATGTCATTCTGAGCAAAACCCTGCACTACTCCTTCATGAATTGTTAAGTTTGAAATAGATCTCTGGTATCAAATTGCACAATGTGTTTCGGCAGAAGGAGACATCTGGTGGTTGTAAGAAGATTGTGCATCCAAATATTTTGAATGCACTTCATATTATTTAACATCGTTAAACACGGTGATATATTTCGTAGATTCACACACACAAACAAAACTGCAGCCACATGTTTTTTTTTGTTTGTTTGTTTTTTTAATCGCCCCATGTTGTGTCATTAGAGAAGGGGAATGCTGATAATCAAGTTGCATTTAGTAGTTTAACAAAGAAATATTGAGTTCAACAATCTGAAATGGAATGCTATGTAAAAAAAAAAAAGTGCGCTAGACCAATTTCTTATACTGCAATGACAAGCCTGAAAAAGAAAGAAATAGAGCAGAGAATAAATTAGCTTGCTTGTCCATGAACGAGACATGGGAATAAATGTTTTTGCACTGATATGATTCTGAATAGCTGAAGAGATCACAAAGGGATACACAAGGAGTGTCTGTTGTATTATAAAAAATAATCCATCTGCTACATATTTAGTAGCAAACATACCATGAAATTATTTGGTAGTGTTGTCATGCCATATAATCAAGTCAAGTTGGCCAACACAAAGTAATGTTTAGTGAATAATGTTATGGAAGATGAAAAGAAAAGAGAACAATGTAAAAAGAGAAAAAAACGTTATGTCCATGTGGTTGGAGGAAGCAATGCTGGTGAAAGCTCCAAGTAAATGGATAATCTAAAAAAAATAAAATAAAATAATTATTTAACAAGCTTGTTTAAACCTTTCTGAAATACATCAATAAAACAAGTGTGCACTTAATAAAAATAATAAAATAAATCAACTCATTTAGAATATGGACTGAAAAAATAACTAATCTTCAATGAGATGTTAATTGTGTTATAACATATAAAACCTGTGCTTTCCGTGAAACTGAAATCCGATAATCTATTGTAAAAAAGTTGATTATTTAAAGAATTCCACTGAGTTACAGCACAGGTACAACCAACTTTACACAGCAGCTGCATGCTACAAACTACCAGCCGTATTATTGAATTATCGAACAGATTTGTGAGTCAGTCACTACTTGCATAACTTGCACTGGGCATCACAGACAGACAATTTTTAGATGAATTTGGGTAAGACGGACCACTTCAACTGTCCCGATTTACTTCTATTTACCCTTTGTTCCAGACTTCCCTGCCAATGACGATAAAGCAGTGTTGTGATATTCTTATATCTGACAACATCCAAGGCAGCTTTCATAATTTTCCTCAGCCTCTGGTATCATTTGGTCTTATCAGTTATTAATCTGTTACCTTGATGAACTGAAAACTACTTGCTGGTCAGTGCAACAGATTTTGAGGAAGCACATACCCCCTAAAAATTCCCTTTCAACTTAAGATATCTGCATTTTATATACAGTATAACCTCAAAAAACAAGCCTTACAAAACAAGGTTTTTACTTTCACTTGAACACTGTAGTGATGCATTGAAATGTTCTGTCCAACAGTGACTGCATTCACTGATAGTTGTTTTTTCATATACATACAGTATCTAACCTACACAAATCTTTGTTCTTAAAAAATAGATTCACAATCAAGGAATAAAGTGTCCTCTAAAAGTATGCTTATGTCTAAAACATTAAAAAAATAGATGATAATTGATCAGTAACTGAGTTTGTCCATATGAAAAAGACTCTCCATAAACCCTCTATTTAAATATCTCAGTGTGCTAACCAAAGAAACAAACAAAAATCTCTCTTTGCACAGTTAAGCTTTGTTATATTATTCACATCGGAAGTTGATGGTTAATCTATGGATATAAATGTACAAACAAAAGCAATAGTAAATTCTTCAGTCAGTCTTTGATCAGTACAAATGCCAGAAACCTATTTGCGCCTATTTGTGTGGCAATACTTACCAGACAAACTAACGAATGAACGAACGAACAAACAAAAAAGTACGCAAAGACATTAAACCAACACAAAACTGCTTGTTAGCCATCACTTATACAGTGTATGTCAGTTCCTTTTAGAGCAGCATGGACTCTTGCATTGCAAAGGCCTCCTGCGCCTGCCTGTAGTGTGTTACTCCGAACAGCGGGGGGAGCTGTTGCCTGCCGGAGTGGTCTTGGTAGGGTCCTCTGTAATGGAGCACAGCGTCTGAGATATTTGCAGGGGGGAAGTTAAACTCTTGAACGGGGTGAATGGGAGAGAGCTGAGCTTTCTGGAAGCTGGGAGATCGAGGTAGTCCCACAGGTGATCGCAGAGGCCCCGCCTCCATGTCCCCATACCAGCCCTCTTTCCGTCTGTGTGCCTCATGACGCACTTCTGTGGGCGGGTAAGCTGGAGAGCCCATCAGTCGGGTGGGTTGTCGCATGTAATACCCTATCTCGCCAACACTGTCTATCTGGGACGAAAGCTCGGCAGGAGCAACTCTGAGAGGGGGCAGGTTTGGGGGTGGCCGTCGGTAGGTTAAGTAGCTGTTGTTCATCAGTGTTTTCTCTGGTGAAGTGTTAGATGAGCCACGTCCTGTAGTTGCGTAAATTTGCTCTGTGTACGGAGAGACGTATAGTCTGTCATCGGACCGAGAATCTGGAACGTAGGGAGCGTAGACAGGAGTCATGCCAGGAGGGAAATGCAAAGGTGCACGGGGTTCTGGTTTGGTCTGTTTGGGGATTCTAAAAGGAGAGATGCCAGGTCCATCACTAGGGGGACGGGTGGGACTGCCCTGTCTCAAAGAAGGTCCGACGTATGGTCGGGATGGGGGACGAGAAGGCGGTTTCTCGAGCTCAATAATCTCCATAACCTCTCCGTCTGGTCCTGGGACATTGTCGTACTGCGAGGCATTTGAGGCACGGTTGGACCCTGGGACAAATGCTCGTGAACGTGGTCGCCGCTGTGTCCCGCTGGCCTCTTCTGGAGTCGGGGAGCTGGGCGAGGGTGGAACACCCATAGTTAGACTCAACTGGCTTTCCCGAAGTGCTGCAGCCTTGACTGCTTCCAGTTTACCTTCCGAAGGCTTGACCCAACGTGGTCCAATGTCCTTGCGCATGCTAGATCTAGCACTGGAGTTGTGATTCGCCTGGTTCTGGGTCAGCACCTTCCCACCGGATGTTGCGCTGCTGTGGGTTGGGACCCGCTCCTTTTGAGTGCCCACACCCCGTCCATCCCTCTCGTTCTTGTCTGGATGGTGCATCTTGTCCAGGGAGCTGGGAGGCCGACTTTCTTGGTACCTGTCTGGTGTTCTGTCAGTCTCTGCTTGTTTACTGATGCTCGCGGCAGGGCTCGAACCACGAGGAGGAAGGCCCTCAACTCTCTTCCCGACCGGCTGTCCGTTAGCCACATGATTCACCAATCCTTGAGGCTCAGGAGGAAGTTGACCTAACGGTTTCTTAGGAAACTCATCCTCCTTACCTGCATGGGTGATAGAGGAATAGTCAATCAGAGTTAACATCAGTACAGAAATGACAAGTATTAAAGACCCCATGAAATCGAAACTTCTGCACCCTAAATTTACATTCTCTCTTAATTTTAAACAGTTTGAAATGACTCCTCTTGCAAATACTAATTTCTGACCGATATAATGCTCCCTGCCGGAAAACCGCATTTCATGGAGTCTTTAAACCAAGGGTCTCCAAACTCGGTCCTGGAGGGCCAATGTCCTGCAGAGTTACCCCAACCCTAATTAAACACACCTGAACTAGCTAATCAAGGCCTGTATCCGAGATCGCCCCCTACACATACAAAGAGGGGAAAGCTATTTGTAGTGGTATCTGAAACCAATGCACGCTCACTGGCTTGAGAATACCCATAATGCACTGTCGAGAGTCAAGTGCTGAATGAATTGCTCAACACTCAACGGCTAGAGCAGTGGTTCCCTACCGTGTTCCTGGAGGCCTTCCAATACTGCACACTTTGCATCTCTTCTTTGTCTGACACACCTATTTCAGGTCTTGGAGTCTCTATTAATAGGCTGATGATCTGAATCAGGTTGGTTTGATTGAGGAGACATGGTAAACATGCAGTGTTGGGCGGGAGGGATGTGGAACGTGGCTGGGGGAAAAAGTGGGCTAGAAAATACCCATAAAGCACTGTCAAAAGTCAAGTGTCGTAGGAATTGCCGTATCTTGCTAGAAGATCGAATTATCGATCCATTAATTTTACATAGGACTCATTCACTGCGTAACCAGTGCAATTAACACAAGAATACATATATTGTAAATTGATTATTAAATTGTTAAACTAGGGTTCATACATATTTGCATGACAAGTTGCACGATAATTCCTTTAATCTGACTACTGGAGCTGTTTCCAAGTTTAAATGATTATTAAAAAGCAAGCACAGACATGCAGTACTTCTGGTGCACTCATTGTCCAAATTCACTTGCTCATTTATTATTTTTTCCAACGAAGCTGAATGAATTGACCTATAGGAACAGTGAATGAGGGTATGGGGGTCGATTCCGGATACATGCTGGAAACTTGGCTTAACTAGGCAGGTGTGTTTTGGGCTCCGAGTTTGGAGACCCGTGCTTTAAACCATCAGAATATAAACAAACACTGAAGTGCAACACTCATGCAGCTGAAAGTCTTTTAGAAGAACCAAACTGCCAAATAAAACAAGAGTTACAGTTGACACTTTGTTCAAATAAAACCAAACCACAAACATCCACGGCTGATGTCAAATCAAAGCTCAGATTGGGAACACTGAAGAGTCAAGAAGCTAAAAGTGTAAATGAAAATATTATCACAACACTTACAGTTCAAGCCTGACTGTGAACATATAAACCACGTGGAGAGAAGATGTGTTAGGTAACATTTTGGAACACAAAGCATGTGCACAATATTCACGCTCGGAAACTGAAGAAAAACGTCAAGGGAATGATGAACGTTTACAAACAGATACTGATGGTTAGGGCGGATATTGGTGTGCATTGAGAAGGGGCTTGAGGAACGCAAACATCAAAGACACACAAACCCCTGAACACTTCCAAAGGTGCTGGTTATCATATTTCGGGTCCAAAATTAGCATGTATTCTTTAACACAAGACTTGTTGTTCGTGGCTTGACTTAATTAATTTCAATGCAATGCAATACTCGATCATACAAAACATTGCATCTCATTTACATCTCGTCAACAGCTCATTTTTGGCAGTGAATTAATCTAAGTGCATTGATTATCAGCATTTCTGTCAATTTAGATTTAGTCAATTTAGACTGTCAATTTTTTTTTTACGTTTGTCACGTACTGGCAAATTAATTTATCACTTATATATATATATATATATATATATGGCTCTCGATTTTTCTACTTCTATCATACTATCATCTACTTAAATTTTCATTCACAGATGTGGCAAAAAGTTCTTATTTAATCTACTGACAAGTGTGTTTCGTAAAGTTAAATATATCCATTATAACCGTCCTTTTACGTGTTTCTAACATACAGTACCCCACCACACTTTTTGGAGACATTCCCGAAATAAACATTTTAAAGAATCGGAAGCCCCCCCAAAACCAGGTTTTGTGGAAGACAGAGAAACAAACGAACGAGGGGAAAGGGACGTGTGTGGACGAACGAATGGTTGGTTGATTGACATATAAATCAGTGCGTTTTTGCCCACCGGTTGGTTTTGTAGGAGGGTTGGCGCCCCCCTTTCCCAGACCCACTATTGTAAGCAGAGGCTATGTTTGAAGCGAAAGGGAGAGAATGCAGATTAGACAAACAGTACATAGCAGCAGTGAATGAGTGTGTGTGTGTGTGTGTAAAGGAACAGATTACCAGGAGACAGTGATTGCAGTAGGATGTGTCCCTCTATAGGTGGTGACACACAGCCATACATATTATGATTTTAGTGCATGTGTGTGTGTGTGTGTGTTTAAAGTACCTGGAGGTGGCAGCTCCAGTTTAGATCGCCTGAGCTCGGACATGGAGTGCTGAAGCTGCTCTATCACAAAGTCATCCTCAAAAAAGAAATCTTTTGATAGAGTCACCTGCAGAAACTTCACCAGCTCTTCCATGGACAACTTCAAGAGGGTTTCTAACACAAACACACAGACAGAGCGATGAGAATACAACTAAAATCAGACATTCAAAGAATCATACAGTAATGATAGATAATTAAAATCATTATAATCTATCATGATCAATTCTTTAAGGGTTTATTTTTTTACATTGCTCATCCGTTTGTATCTTTGAATAATCGTTTTGTATCTGTATAATATCGGAGGTATTACTTTTGTGGAGTTTGAGGATGGTGTAAGACATTGCAGTCAGAACTCGCTCTCCTTCCAGAATATAGATGTCCCATATTCTTAATGTAAGCATGAATGGAGTCTGTTCAATAAAACACAGATTAATGCTGTCAGTTAAGTATGGATTCACACTGACTGGACAACAGATAATACTTGAACATAACATAATCATTTGCTCAGATTTAATGACATAATGTTAAAGAGTGCATACCCGATCCAAGAAACACTGAAAAAACCATTTCATAGTATACAGGCTGGTGTACACCTCTTGAGTATCCTGTAGAGGGCAGCAAAAGGACAGAAATTGTACATTAATTCCATCAAAACACACACACACACACACACACACACAAAAACATTTTCTTTATTCACACATATATAATATAGGCTACATACTGTACTAGCATAGTGGTTTAGAAAAAAATTTAAGTGAATGTTTTTGATCCACTTGAAATGTTGACTACTGTTTATATTTACAGCTCTGGGAAAAAAATAAAAGACCACTGCAATTTACTCCTAAATCAGTATCTATTTGAGTATTCTAAGCTCTCTAAGCATTTCATGCCAGTTTTTGTTAAATTTCTACACAAACATACTTCTGTTTATTAAGGTACTTATTTGGTGAGCGCCTGAATCCAATTGTATTTAACGGGAAATGTATAAAAAGCACTGCTGTAATCAACACTATCCTCTTGCAGTGTCACCAGTTGGATGGTAAAAAAAAGTCCTTCAAAAGTAATTAGAAATGTAAAAATAAACACTAAACAAGCCATAAAACAGTGAAAAGAAAGGTTTTAAATCCAGAAAAAAGGCCCCAATCCTAGTTTTATTGGCACAAGGATTCAGTGAGCATCAAGTTGCTTCTATCCTGAATATTTCAAAGACGGCAGTTCACAAAAAATTAAACAAATGTGCATTGTTTTGTATTGGTGAGATGAAGAGTTTTAAGAACAAAACCCAAAAGAAACTGATTTTTCTGCAGTGGTCCCTTATTTTTTCCCAGAGCTGTATATGTACATATAAAATTAAAGGGGAAAATGAAATCACTCTAGAACTAAGAAAAAGTCATTAAGTATTTTATATGGAAGTATATTAAAACGTAGGTCACCCAGGTATCCTATGCATGCAAAAGATTCCCATATTGTGCACAGTGTACAAACAGCAAAGACAGTGAAAGTACTATGATTGTACTGGATATTTTGGAACAAAGCCATGTGTTCTCTTTCTCTCTCTCACATTTATTGAGTGAAAGCTTATCGTTCTCTTTTATCATCTCTTTAATCCATTCACATCAAAGACTGTCTCTCTCACACACAAATAATTAATTAATTAATCCATCTCATTATTTATTAATATTGCCTTTTATTAATTACCGTGCCCTTTAACGAATCCCAGGATGGCATTTCTTTGTGAATTCTAAGTTACATCAGTGCACAGAGTTGGCCAGCTGCTTAAGTTTATTTAAAAAAAAGACCATAACACTGAAAAATAAAGATTACAAGCCAGAAATGATGATATATAGGCCAAAAATGAGGCTGGATGAAGCATTTCAGACACTGTAAAAATCTGTATTTAGGACACGCAGGACAAAATTAATATCAACACTTAAAAAAAAAAAGTCTTGGATGCATGTGTACCACGAAGCATTACAAGAGAAGGTGGTTTAACATTCATATGTCCCACTTTTTGAATGTAGTACACAGTGTTTTGAAGGTGTTTGTGTGTCTTACTAGATGTTGTTTGAGCTTAGGCATCATCTTCTGCAGAATACGGTCATGGTGTTCCTGGAAGCGCATGAGTTTAGGGAACCCTGGGACAAAGAAACCTAGACAAACACAACTTTTTTTTTTTAATTTGCACAAAAATCACAGGCAAAGTGCATGTTTACAATATACAGAACACAAAATAAATGTTGCTCATTTTGCTTTGGACATCTAGTGGGGAGTAAATAACAATGTGAAATAAAAATGCATTAATGACTAAGATATAGGGGCAGTTCCCCGAAGAGGGTTAAAAAGACTAGTCCTAGACTAAAATAAATGTTAAGAGCTGTCTAAAAGCTTGCACTGAGATATCTTCAAATACATTATTGTCATTGTTTGGTCTTAAAATGTTCACAGATAACGCATTTTTGTAAGACATGTTTCTAAAAATTCTTAAATGTCTTAAATTAGCAAAAGGTCTAGTCCTGGCTTAATTTAATCCCTATCCAGGAAACTGGCCCAAAATGTGTTAAGATACTAACAACTGCATAGCCTATGCTCAATACAAATATTTAACTAAATAAATCACAATCTTAATGTATAAAAAAATGAATAATCATACTAATAAAGCAAGCATTTTCTTTTCCTTTACAAAACTTACATTTTGGCATTTCTTAATATCTATCTATTATTATTAATATTATAACAACTACGACTACTACTCAACACCAGCTGAACATCACTGGTGCACACAAGTGTGTGTGTGTGTGTACCATGCATGGAGTGTTTCTGTCCAGACAGCAGTTTGACCAGTGCCCAGAAAGCATCTTCCTCATTCATATAGATGAGTAACAGAGCAGTGATCTGACTCATGCCCTGACAATAGCCCACCTCCTACACACACACACACAAGAGAGAGAGAGAATTCATAGTGTTCAGGTTCATTCCACACATAAATCAAGCGCAAGCACATACTCATAAAAATGCCTGCTACTGAGGTAGCATTTTAATTCAGTATTGTGACGTCAATTGGAATCAACATGGCAATTTGTATGTGTATATTTTACTTACCGTGTTATATACAGAATATGCTGTGAGCACATGAAACAGATCCTGCTGTCTGAAACACACAAGCACACACAAAACAATTATGGTCAAATAATCAATTCTGTTTTTCTGCTTTATATGTCACGGGTCATTAGGTGTAGCACATTTTTGCATGTTCTCTCTCATTGTCTCATTGGGTTTTTTTTTTTTGTTCTTATTGGATGTCTAAGGGCACACTGTGAGAATGATCTGACCCTTTCAGTTCTCCACAGGTAAATGTCACATCAGTCAATATGGGCACTTTAGCCATGTCACTATTCAATACACCAATAACGTGAAGAGAAATGGTGGGCATCGAACACTTCTTTTGCGCCATTGAATTCTCAACTTTTCCATTTCATATGCTGGTTAAATGTAGCGGTTTTATGGCCAAGAGAAACGGAAGCATCTCTGAGAAGAGAAAAAAAAAAATATATATGTATATATGTATATATATATATTTTTTTTTTATTTTTTTATTTTTTTTTTTTACACAGACACAGATTAAAGGCCTACATATAAAATCCTCCATTAGCAAAGCGATTTAGTACAAAAGCCTAAAATACACCGACATTTACTCAAATATGTTTGGATATTTAACTAAAATAATTCTTCTGAATTCAGAGAAACAAAACAGAAAAGAATAGAAAACAAAACTTAAAAAAAAAAACAACAACGATATATATATATATACACACACAAAAAACTAAATGTTTAGATCCTGAAACATCTTGCTCAGAAAAAAACAAACATCTGGATTCTTGAACTATGAATAAAACAAACAAACAAACAAACAAACAAACCAATAAACAGCTTCTAATTGTAGTATTTTATTTTACTTTATATCTTTAATATAATAGATACTAGTTGGAAACCATGAAAACACACACACACACACACACACACAAACACAGATGTTGGGTTTACATGTTTTATATTCCATAGGTGTAATGGTTTTTATACTGTATGTGGTACCCCTTACAGGAAACTACAGGCATTTTTAGATTTTTAAAAAACTTAATTCTGTATGTTTGTTTCTTCATGGGGACCCACAAGGTCAAAATTTACTGATATTCCTATTTTTGTGGGGACAATAGGTCCATACCAGGTGCACACACACACACACAACCAAACACATAAGCAAAACCTTTCTTATAATAAAAAAATACAAATTGAAAAAGTTGTGAAGTTGCATAAGTACATTTAGTCATGCATGTTAAAACTAAGACTCATCTTTTAGACTCAAATTAAGACTTAAGTGATCATTATGTGCCTAAGGGCCCCAGAGCTTAGTGGTCAGCTTGCAGGAGGGCCTAGGTACCCTATATAGTGGGCATCTTGTGCTGTTCGTGCCAAGAGGCCTACATGCAATGCAGTCAGCTCATGCTATATTCACAAAGAGGCCCATGGCCAAAAACATTTAAACCTACTGTGTTTGTGTGTGTGTGTGTGTGTTTGGATGCTCACTTGACATCATAGCGGTGCATGAACATAATGTGATCTCTGTATGTACGATTCACATCCAGATCAATCTGACGGACGTCTGGAGACAGCCCCCTGGCTCTTATCTTCAGTTTCTGGGAAAAGAAAGAAACAGTTCATGGAGCTCACAATAAATATTACTAACTACAAAGTCAACACTCTGCAGGCCACAAATGCATCTAACGACACGCTCACAGACCACAGCATGATTTCTGCCACACAAACACCTTCGTTTAAAAGGGAATGCATGCTGCAAATCATGTTTTCTGTCCAGTTGGATGCTGCAGAGCTTTAGCAAAGCTGCTATTGTCTGTCTGAAGTGACATTTCCCTCTGCGGTGTGTGTGTCAAACCATGTAAGTGTTACATTGCAAACCTCAGGGGTTGGCTATTTTGGAAAGTCATATTTAAGCAAAGAGTTTGTGATTGCCTCTCTCTCACACATACACACACAGACGTTTAAAAAAGAACACTACTATGCTGAAATGGAGAAACTGCGTTTACCTCATAGAAGTCCTTTTTCTCCTCCTTAATTTTGGGGACGTCGAGCAGCAAACACCAAACCTGACCTCTGAGCTGCAGAGGAATTCCCTTATAGACCCTCCTAACCAGCTACACAAACACACAAAAACACTGTTAGAATTCAAGAAATTAAACCTCAACTATATAAGTGAACATATCACGATTTAAAAAATAAAAATAAAAATAAATAATAAATGATTTTTTTAACGAAAGACCAAAAAGATAAACAATGCAGATTTATTTTCACGGCCAGCTTTGCTCAGATTTACCAAAGGTGCCAGTCTTAGTGGAGGGCACTGTATATATATATATATA
>JAUCMT010000088.1:9930581-9948428 GCA_032357475.1 Enteromius thamalakanensis
TCGATTTTGAATCGAATCGTGGCCTCAAGAATCGGAATCGAATTGAATCGTGAGATGGTAAAAGATTCCCACCCCTAATAAACATGTGATCCTACAGGAGTTTTAGAGTTTAAAATGTGGTCCATATCTGGGTCTTGAGAGACTTTAAATTGATTTCAGTCTTAAGAAGTCTCTAATTGGTCTATATCTGAGCTTTGAGGGGTCTAGTATTGGTCAGTGTCTTGGTATTAGATATGGGTCTTAAGGGGTCTGGATGTAACGAGATCTGTATTTTTTTGGGAGCTCTGATATTGGTTTGGGTATGGATCTTAGAGGGTCAGAAATTGGTATGGATTTTAAAGGAACTGTGCTGTATGGGTGTAAATGGTCTGGAATCTGTCCAAAGGCTATGGTATTGGTTTTAGTTAGGGTCTCAGTAGGGACTGGGGTTGGGCTCAATCTCATGGAATCTGTTATGTACTAAATTGATCAATAACTGGTCTATATTGCTTTAGAGAGATCTATTATTGATCTGAGTCTTAAGGGGTATGTTATAGGTTTGGCTTTAAAAGAGGGTCTGGTATTGGTCTACATCTGGTCCTTAAGGAGTCTGATTCTTGCACCTCTCTTAACTAGGGCTGGTGCTGAAACTGGAGCCAGTGCTTGTCCAGGGGCTTACTCACAGACTTAGGAGCTGTGGAAGTTCTGCCCACTGAAATCAAAGGTCTTGCTAGGCTTTGAGGGCAGTTCAGAACCAGGGTTTAGCCACAGGTCCAAGGTTTTTTTATATGGAAAAGGACATCTTGGATACAGATTAGGCACTGGCTTATTGGGGGTTGTGTCTGGGTCTTCTGGGTGAATTGGGTGAGTCGGGGTCCAGTACTGGTTTGGTTTTTAGGGGATCTGGTATTGGTCTGTATTTGGGTCTTGAGTTCTCTGCTTGGGTCTGAAAAACTGATTTGTGTGGACAGAGCAGAACTGATCTGAAATCAACAAGTACGGCTTGCGGTCCAGACTCTAAGCATGTCAGAAGTAACAAGCATGATGGAGTGTTATGTTGATGTGATAACAGTACTGGATTTGTAGAAGCTGAATGATGTGAAAGCTCATGGCTCAGCAAAGCTTTAGTAATGCATGCAGAAGCGTGGATTCACTTGATTCAGATATGCAGAGGCACAGTAACATCCCACAGCACCGCACTGCGATCAGAGTGGATGTGATGAAGACGGATCATAATGCAACTTTCAAAATGCCCAGCATGAATTTCCCCTCTTTTATTCACTCTACTGCTGGACAAATGCCATTGAGAGAGAGGGGGTATAGTGGATTCAGAAAACAGACTGTCATATCCTGTTTGCCACTTTCTCATCCTCAGTGTTATGTCTCACATGCAATGAAATGGTTGTTTAATTCTGATTGTTCCACTGAAATGATAGATGCATTTATTATTTGATGACAGGTTTGCACTGATTGCACTAATTATAGAGCGACTGCCTTTGACTGTCAGTTTTAAAGGAATGATTCAACAACATTTTGTAATCATTTAAATAAAGGGTTAAGTAAACCCTCAGGCTTAGGAGTCTTTGCAGATGGTTGTATATATTAACAGAACACGTTTGTAGACTTTGTGATCAGAATGTCCATCTTGAAGATGAAAATACAGTTCACTTGCTATGAAGTGATACCATGCTACTCACATTGATTAAGTCCTCCTCAAATGTGCTAATTTTATCAGCACGTTACCTTGCAAACACACTGTTGTTTCCTGCATATTGGTAAATAAAAAGCATTGAATCAGCCCAAAGGCAATCTGCTTTGTAATATCTATCTGTATATCTATATCTATAGGGAAAAGGTTTTATGGGCCTGTGTAAGTGGCTTAATATAATAAAATACATAATGAACTGTAAACTATGTCCACCTAGGTATCTGGGGAAGTGATTATGTACCTAAAGCGGAATTTACAAGTGCGTGAGCAACTGTCACTTCACTATCATGCACCTATGAGTTCATTTGTAGTCACACATGCACACCCTTGAACCAGACATGTGGAGCACAGCAAGACGATTCTCGAAACAACAGCTCATAAAAACACATACTACAGTGCATTCTGGGATTGCCTTAAGAAGACATCACCAATTAAGCAGCCAGCTAGGTTTTATATTACAGCTTATGTGACCGTCTCATCCCACATCCCACAGAAAAACCATTTCCCTTTTCAAGGTTAGATTTGTGTGTGTGTGTGTGTGTGTACACAGCAAAAGGGCACAGGATCCATTTCCTCATGTTCCACAGTTTACCATGAAATGTAATCACATTCCTGAGTGACTTCCTTCCTATGATCATCCATCTAGTTAGCTGTGCAAACACACCCACATGCTCAACAGGGGCATCTGGGTATGTATGTATGCATGTGTTTATTCATTCGTTCATGTTTACTTAGACAGCGAATAACACCTTAAATCACACAAGGTGTGCTTTTACTTTAAGCAATCGGAATTAATTTTTACTTGGCATGAAATAAAACTGGCAAAGATCCCACAGACGTACAACGAAGCAGGAATCCAAGTCATATCTGGAGATTTGGAGCTCTTTCAATTTGGACCAGTAAGCAACTACTTACTCCTAGCTTTTCTATGGATGTCAACAAGTAGGAAAACAGCATTACGCTGCTGTCAATGATTCATAATTAAATGTTAAGCTGATGCTGAACGCAGGCTAATTAGTAGGATGTTTAAAACACACAACATAATTATCATACTATTCTGAATTTATAATAAACGCTCCAATTTTTCTTTTGCATTCTACATGCATTTGTGGCCGTATGATCCATAAAACCAATCTTCTGTCGGCAGCTGGTAAAGCTGCTCTGCGTCACAGTACATTATCATTCACATCAATCATAAATTGTGACCGAATCTTTTATAGATTAAGAAACACGTCATGCTGAGGGGGGGAAATGAAACCGCATCTTTTTATCCCCCTTCACCTCGTTTCAGTCCATCCTGGATGAGTCATTTCTCTCATTAGTGCTGCCACTCACCGGGGTACGAGCAGGGGGTAATGAGGGTAATTAAGTCAACAGACACACACACAAACACATTGACAAACACACACTCCCTCAGTATCAAAACAACTCACAAGCAAGGTCGAAAAATAGTCTGTACTGCCAATACTCTACACAAAACCAGCGGCTGAAATTAGACAGGAAAACTAATAAACAGCCTGTAGTTTGCGTTCCCGGGGTTATATTGTCTACACCACATCCTCAAGAGTGGCCGAGGAGACACACACACACACACACATTTCTCCTGTGTGGTTGTCTGGCTATTTCAGGTGCCTTTACCGTCACTGGCCTTTGTGTGATTTCTCTATTTCTGTCCTGATTGATGTTGAAGATGAAAGAATGGAGGCCGTGAGGTGTAGAGCATTAGACGAGCGAACAGAAGAAAAATGTGGAGAGGTGTAGGAAGTGGGGTGCGCACCTAGCTTTAAAGAATGCTCAAATAAACCTTAAAGGGCTTTTGTTGAAAAAGTTTAAAAAGAATAGTTCATCCAACTACAAATTGTAAAATACCGTAAGTTGTTGTTTGTCTAGTGGAACACACTTATCACTTTTGGTATTGTTTAATAGAGCAAATCACCCATGTTGCGTCCGAAATCACGTACTTCCCTAATATATAATACGCGAAAAACAGCATGCGAGGCGAGTAGCATGTCTGAATTCATAGCATTCGAAATTCAGTAGGCCAGAAGTACCAGGATGACCTACTGCTTCCGGCCGAATTCTTTAGTAAGCATACCATGGACACTTTCCTATCCCATAAGGCTCCGGGAGAGGAGGCGTCATATTTAAAAAATTACGGAAAGTAGAGATGCGGCTCATTTTAAGAGTAAGCACCTCAGGAAAAAAACGTTGTTTGTTGTGATTAAATTACACTTGTTTAGCACACTTTAAATAAGCAGATGATTTATTGAAAGTTTAAATTTTCACGCTGTTGTGACGACGCATGATCAATATGGCGGATGTAGTACTCCGAATTCCATTCATACTACTCACGTTCATACTATATAGAAAATACTGTTTTAACAGTCAAGTAGTATGTTCACTTTTACATTTAGTACCTACTTAAGCAGTATGCGATTTCGGACGCATGAAAACAACACAAAACATAGAGAGTAGCTGAGAGCTGGAGTGCCATCCATAAATAAAACGTTTTTTATTTACAGATTAAGATATAGTAATTTAGTGTGATTTTGTTATTTTTATTAGTATTTTATTAATTTTTTATTTAGCTTTATTTTTTAAAAGTTAAACTTATCTCTAAATAAGTAAAGTTTTACTGTGCATTAAAATATATATAAATAATTAAATGTGTTTATTAATAATTAATGCATTTTTTGCTCTATGGATTTTACAAGCGATAAGCAAATCGAGAATCTAAAGCTTCAGTTAAACAAACATTATGATCATAAATCTATTGATTTATAAAAAATGATATAAAATATATCAAAAAATTATATAATGATTATTAATACCGTATTTTAAATGATAATAAATAATTTATTGATGTGATGATTAAACAGGCAACATTGTCCCAAACCCTATTATCATTTCCATTTCTTGGGAAATTATGGCTTCTATGTAAATGTAGATGTAAATTCTATAGTGTACAGTAGCTGATGTATTTTTTGAAAACAGTGTCTTAGTATGCGCTGACAGACGAGCTATAGGTCAGATACAAGCTATAATTATTTCCCACTTCATTAGGTCCAAGTAAACCGTCATACTCTGTGCTGCAATTAGCTCAATGCCCTTGAGTCTAGAAATTGTCTTAAGATGAGGGCTAACATGATGGGCATTAACCCTACAGGAAGCTGCTGACCTCAGAGCTGCTTCATATGAATTCATTATGGTCACATGTCCTGACCATCTATCATAAGTACAGCTAATCTTTTAGTGCATAAGGTTCACATTTAATTTAAGTTATTTTTTATTTCTTTATTTAAAAATAGTTTTATTGTTTTGGTTTTAATTGCATAGCAGTAGTGTCTGGCTCTACAAATAGCTAAGAAATTAGTTGAACATTTCTTAGTATCTAAATGGTAGTCTTGTTTCAGACAGTTTGCTCACATACTGACCCTTCTTAAGCACTTTTCAATTATTAATACAGTAAAATTAATATAAAAAAAAACAGAGGTCATAAAGAACACTATGTCATGATTGCAGCAAAAGAGTTTGGATTCAATGCAGTTTTATTCAGCTTAAACAGGCAGGGTCAGATACACAGGCAAACAGAGCAATAGAGGTAAGACTAAATCAGGTCGAAATCCAGGCAGAAAGGTCAAGGCAGGCGGCAAACAGGGAAACAGTCCAAGGTAACACACAGGCAAACAATAAACAATAAAAACGCTCAAAAATGATGCCAGAGCAAATCAAGACTTCACGAAGTGTGACTGTGGTATTTGTACAAGAGGTGAAGATGAGATGGGCTGATGGGAGTTGAGGTCTGGATGACAATTGAGGAGTGCCCTCTGGCGGAGCTTGACACACTGGATGAAGCAGAATATTTACCTGCAATCAGTTGAAGCCAAACCTGTGAATTCACCTATGTTTTGCCAGCAATTAACAAGCTCTTTATTAAGTTTAGCACCTGCAGCTTGTGAATGCCTCAATAGTGCATATAAAGACATTTTGCCACCAAAGGAGTTTCGAAACAGGTGCACAAACCACCAGCAGTATTATAAATTACCTTGACATTTTTGAAAGGACATTTTGAGATATTAAAGTTGTATAACACTGTCTCATTTAAATAAGACTCAACCGAGTTTGTTGTTTTCTGCTAAACATATTAGATTGCAAAATTAATTCTTAATTTTGAATACTGCTTATAAAAGATATGAACAGTAGTATCTTAAAAGTTGGAAAAAGCTATGTCATGTACCTTGTAGTATAAAGGTGCGGTCATATTTCAGTGATAAAATTTGTTGACAAGAAAAGGTAAATTCTAAAAGGTATATTATTGTTATAGCATTGCATTCTATAAAGCATCGCTCAAACAACTCACTTTTAAACCAAGAATTTTTATGTTATCAGTGTTGGGGAGTAACCAATGTATCATAATTACGCAACTTAATTAAAAAATAAGGGAACACTTTATTTTAAGGTGTCCTTGTTGCACATTGCATGTACTTACTATTATAACAACAATAAATTGTCATTATCATGTTTCGTGTCTGTCTTAGTCTCCCCCGTCTGTGTATTTTTGGTTTAGTCCAGTCCTGTCTTGATTTGGTTTCTTCTTGTAATTATGTTCTCATTTGTTGATTTCATTCACCTGTGTTTTACCAGCTGCCCTCACTTTTGATCTTTAGTTTGTGTGTATTTAAAGCCCTTTGTTTTTGAGTTCAAGTTAGTAGATGTTGATGTAATGTTGTGTGTGCTGCGTGTGTGTCCGGTTTTGCTGCCTCGTCAGCCTTTTTTCTTGAAGTTATTTATTAAATGTTTTTCATTTTGAAGTTCCCTCGTCCGCTCCTTTCTGTCAGCACGCTTCACTTCACAAAGAACATGTTTTCTTATTTTGAGGTCAAGTCCATCATTTTCGCAGTTTAATGTACTTTATAGAGGCTAACCTTCATAAACATAATGTTGTCCTTCCGTGACATGATCCAAAGTGATAAACTACTGCTTTTTAAGTCCAATATCATAAACGCAGAAGTTAAGGCAATATTCTGTTTGATCTGTAACCATAGTGGCAGAGACTACGTCATGGCTGCCTCCAAAACCCTGTATTTATATAACCATGTATTTATTCATAGAGTACACTATTATAAGTAATAAAAGGTTTGTGTTTTGGTTTATGGAGTCCCTAAAAATTGTTGACATCCATGCAAGGTAAAAAAAAACACTTTCAATATATTATAATATGCAATGATTTTTTTTTACCTTATTTGCTGAACGATTCGCTTCAGCGATGTTTTTCTTTGCTTGACATTAATCTGAGGTGATTGGTCTCATATTTTTTATTCAACAGGCCTGTCTGATAAAGCAGTGAGCGCAGTGCTGCTTTGTTTACAGCCTTCCCAGGAAACAGATAATTGCTGCGTCCGAAATCGCTTACTTCCCTACTATATAGTACGCGATAAACAGTATGCGAGGCAAGTAGTATGTCAGAATTCATAGCATTCGAAATTCAGGAGACGAGAAGTACCCGGATGACCTACTACTTCTGGCCGAATTCTGTAGTAAGCATACCATGGACACTTTCCTATCCCATGAGGCTTCGGGAGAGGAGGCGTCATATTTAAAAAGTGATGGAAAGTGGAGACGCGGCTCATTTTAAGTGTAAGCACCTCAGGAAAAAAAAACTTTGTTTGTTGTGATTAAATAACACTTGTATAACACAATCTAAATAAACGGATGACTTATTGAAAGTTTAAATTTTTGCGCTGTTGTGACGACGTGTGCCACGTGACAACATCAATATGGCGGACGTAGTAAGTCCGAAATCCATTCATACTACTCACATTCATACTATATAGAATGTACTGTTTTAACGGTCGAGTAGTAGGTTCAATTTTAAATGTAGTACCTACTTAAGCAGTATGCGATTTCGGACGCAGCCTTAGTCATGGCTAAATGTTAGGAGAAAGTCTTCTTTCCAAGAGTTGGAGTTCCTGCTATCCTACTGAATACGTTCTGCCGTTTAAAATGCTCTCTAATTTGTCCTGGTATGAATGTTACATCAGTTACTGTATATATATGACATCGTTATGGTTCAGTGCTATGGTAATTGAAACTATACATTTATAACAAAAGGGCCATGTTAACTGTTGTATGATTATCAGATGATTTGAATGTGTTAATGACTTAACTACATCACGCAATTATTGTATGTTACAATCAAATAATTTGCATTTTGAGCCATTTGTAGCCATTAACACGCTCATTAACATTACAAAAGACTTTTCAATTCATTAGCTACACAATTAAGAACCCAAAATACAGAAGACCATAATAGAATGTAGGGCAATAGCCCTATATAAAAGGAATAATAGGAATTAAATAAATAGTGGAAGAATGGGCATCCACTACAAACTGGGATGGTTTGAGAGGGAAACTTGCACTGCCCATGAACCTAAGACAGTTCGTAACAAACACTGTCTCCCAGAGGTTCCCCCACATGACCAGCGCTAACAGCAAGCGCATAAAGGACAGGGTAAACGAATTTCTACGCTCCCCAAGGAACCGTGTTGCCCATCGCCGTCTGCACTTTTGAAGACACTTTCAGTTCTAACACACTTAAGGTTATCTATGTTAATGTTTATAGTATATTTTATTAGTTGTATTTTATCTGCCGTTTTCTACTGCAGTTTTCTCACTGACAGAACAAATATATTTTCCGCAAGACCTCGTGTTTTTTTATTTTTAAAGGTGTCTGCTTACATTTTGATGTCATACATTTTTAAAATGTTTGCTTAAATTATCCATTGTACCCAATTAAAAAACAAACAAACAAAAAACAAACAAACATTTGTAATCAATTTTGTAAAAAGACGTTGAATCTCTCCTCTATCTGCAATTAAAGATTTTTAATTTCACATTCTAACAACTACGAATAAACAACTAAAACAACTAAAAAATTATAGACTAATGGCATTCATTATAAAGATTATAAAAGTCTTGCCAGAACGAATATATTTAAAAAGAAACTGAAATGCACCATAAGTCTATTCAGCAAGAATAACAGATGTTTCCACGAGATGCTCCGGCGGGATCGCATGGATTTATTTTTATTTGGGCCTACACTCACAATAAAAACAAACAATTGTGCTTGAATGTGCCTAAAAGAAAGAAACTTTTCCATTCGATGATATGTGATGAGATTTCACATTAGCAGGCGATCTATTGTTGAGATATGTTGTGATAATGTGTTGCGTTAATATTTTATTATAAATTTTATTATAAATTAATCATTATATTAATATATAATCATCATAATAATATATTAATCATTATATTACTATGATCATGCAAACAGGAGGGCATGTCAGCTGCTGTTTTTTTTTTTTTCATTTAATTTGTTTTGTTAAATTAATATTTCGATAGAAAAATATATTTGGAACATGGACCAATGCATTTCTTTTAGGATATATGTAGCTCGGCTTTTCTCTGTCGCACAAGCTCTGCCCGTGATGTGAAAACATCATTAACACCAAAAATAAATCTCCAAAAAAGTGCATGACATGGGACCTTTAAGCTTTACAATATTATTAAATCCTTAACATTGTATAAGCAAGCTAATAAAGTATCAATTGACTTTGAATTTAACTCATAACAAGTAAATTTTTACAATATAAATTATAATGTTGAATATATCTTGAAAGCTATAGAAAGGTGGCTGACATTTTTTGTTGAATTTTAACTGACCACTCCTGTTTGTGGCCAGTTAGGTATATAAGTATACTGTATTGTTGGTGATTTGTTTTGTCAGAGCAGTTTATATAATATATAACTCCTCATGCCATCGCTCTTTAAATCCTTATATTGTTGCTTCCTCTAGAAACTCCTACACTCATATAGATATACAGAGATACTGAAACAAAAAATCCCTCCTGCTTGACATACTTGAGTTTGTTCAGTGAGCAGTTTGGATCCTCCAGTTTTCCAGAGAGCATCTTTACTCCTGAATCTCCTGGGTGATTGTAGCTCAGATCCAGCTCTCTCAGGTGTGAGGGGTTTGATGTCAGAGCTGAAGACAAATAACCACAGCCTTCCTCTGTCACCATACAGCCAGACAACCTGCAGACACATACAACAACAGTCCACATTACTTTAGTTTGATGTTCTTTTTTTATATTGAACTGATTGTTCAATAAAAACAGCTAATCACAAAAAAACATAATGTTGAGCTCATGTAACATTATCAAGAAGAGACAAATATCCCCCCAAATCAATGGACATTGAATCTCTTACACAAACAATAGTTGGACGGCTCCTGAGATCTTTTCAACAAAGTAGTAAAAGAAAGAATATAAAGATAATATTTAAAAACAAAACTTCTAATATTCTAATCTAATCTGCTGCTAACCCCTCCCTTCACAAGAGATTAGCAGCATAATGATTCTTTGACTTTTTTCAGTTTCAGAGATTTTTCATTTATAATGAGTATGTGTATAATGTGTAGTTTTTTGTACAGTTACACATAATTTTGAATTAAATATTCAGCACAAATCAGAATAAAATGTTGTTTGTCCAATAACATTGTATACGTGAATAACTAATAATAACATTTTTAAATAAAATTAAAATCTAAAACCAATAATTTTTTAAAGCCTGATTTATAAAGTTTCATACAGTGGTAATTCAAAGTGCTTTACATAAATAAATTAAAAAATCCTAAAAAAAAAGTAAGACAGTGGCTATTTACACTAAATGCAAACAGCAGCATTATTTATGAATAAACTATTTAAGCTAAGTGCTTAAGCTTTAGGTTCTACGCTTTGTTAAAATTTTCTTTCTATGTTAGAATTTTCTGCTTTTATTGCAAATAGCGACAAATTATCTACACCCCAGTATTAAAGTACATCATAAAACAGTATAAAATAACTAATTGACTGTAAAATGTAACTTTAATTCAAATTATCAAATAGATGCCATGGTTGAAACCTTATGGGACCATTCAGCTCTTCCTACACCTACCCTAACCAGGGATGGATTATGGGATTGTGTGGGCCCCTGGGCAAAACGTTTCGGATTGTTTCAATCCGAAAGTGGTCCCGACCATTATGTGTAACACCTGGCTCTGAGCTTTCCGCAAACATTCGTGGGCGCTTCTTTGTGCGTTGGGAGGTCATGCCTATAGTCCTGGGAGACAGTATTGGTGATATTTAAAACGGCTGCTTCAAATACCTCAAAATTATCTCTTTGTGCTGCCACAAAGTCTCGTAAAGATGACAGTAGACATTTATCTGTACATATGTTAATGTCTGGCTTTTGCAACTGCAGGCTGGTGGCTTGGGACCTCTGTAATATTGTATTCCAGAAGTGTGCCATGAAAGCCATATCCAGTGTATCCAATTTCCCACAAAGTGCAGAGGCTTCACTGCGAGTTTCTTGCTTCTCCTCCTTATCTTTGGAAATATTATTCAATTCCTCTCTCAGTTGTGCATAATACCTCCACAGAGCCTGAGTTGAGTCAGTCCATGCACTCCACCGAGTACCTGACGGCGATTTCAGTGTGAGTTTGACACCAGTGTTATGAACGACCTTCCCCCACCTGTGCGTAGATGATGCACTAAAAGTGTACATTGTCTGTAGCAAGTCAAAGAAATGTCCAACCTCAGAGAGCTGCTGTCTACAGCATTGACACCAACTAAATTCAATGAATGTGCTGCACAAGGGACATAACAATCAGTGGGCTGCATCATTTAAGATGAGCGTTGTACTTTCCCGACATGTTACTTGCATTATCATATGACTGCCCCCTACAGTTAGACAAGTCTAGGCCCAGATTCTCCACCATAGCAATGACACACTCAGCCAAACTGTCCCCCCTATGGTTGTCAACAGGCTTAAATGCCAGAAAACGCTCGACTACATGTCCGCCCAGATTAACAAATCTGAAAATAAAAGTGAGTTGGTCCACATGTGCAAGGTCTGGAGGGGAGTCAACTATAACAGAGAAATATTTTGAATCTTTTATTTCATTAACAATTGCTTGGGGCAATTGAGCCCTTACAGAAGAATGAAAGCTCTTACACAAGAATGTAGGCCCTCTTAAATAGACAAACGAAAATACATTGTTGATAAGTATTGCAAATTGTTTTGGCCTAGGGGCCCCCTGCACCCCAAGGGCCCCTGGGCAGCAGCCCCGCTGGCCGGTCCGTAATCTGTCCCTGATTGGTGGTGAACTGACCACCAAACAAAATATAAAGAATATCAAGAAGTCAGCTGTTCATGGCAGTCCTTAAAATCACAACACAACTCAGCAAAATATGGTCTAATTATCGTTATTGATATTTGTATTTATAAATTATATACTGTCACAGTCAGCTGGAGGTGCGAGCTCAGGCCACTGGATGGCACTCCAGCACCCAGCTTAGCTTTCTATGTACTCTGTGTTTTGTGTATGTTTTCATTCCTGGACTCCCAACATTTCCCAACATGCACCTCTTCTCACAGCTGTTGCTAGTTTGGTGCAATCATTCAATCACTGCCACCTGTATATAAACCAGTCTGTTTGTTTGTCTAGCACGAATCATTGTCGATGTATGTCTCAGTGTATGCTGTCAACCCAAGTCGTATTCATTCGTATTCGTTCGTGTTCCAATGTTCTTTGCGTTCTGTATTTTGGATTACCTGTTAGGTTTGCCTGTCTCCCGGATATTCTCGTTGTCTCTTCCCCTGGACTGATTCAAGGTATTTGAACCATGCTTGTATACGTTTCTGCCTCTGTCTCTGTCTCCACTGATTCTGTCTGCCGGTGTTGAATTATTGCATGTCCTGACCCTGAGCCTGAATAAACCTTTTGCATATGAACTCGAACGCTTCACGTCCTGTTTCATGACATACACAAAATCCTAGAAAATATTGATATATTATATTTGTCAATATCGTTCACCCCTAGAGGTGAGAATAAGCAGCATCCCTTGTTGACTGTGCTGTTTGTGTGCAGGTGTAATTAATTTATAGTCCAGTAAGAATGTGTGGAGCCTAGAGTCCAGAGCCCAGTTGCATAAACTTAGCCTTCATGTTAAGACAGTGTCTTAAGACCTAGTCTGACCAACTAGCAGTTAGCCAAGAGTAATCGGTTTTATTTTTTGTATTTGCCTTACACTAATATATATTTTTATGTAACTGAATTTAAAAAAAAACTGTGCCCAGTCTTAAAGAAAAACTTAACTGACTATCTTTTAAGACTAGTCCTACTTAACCTTTTAAGCAACCGGCCACAGATTATGCCAAGATACAAATTGACAGAAAGAATAATATATATATAATTCTTAAACATACTTGGATAAGCTACCTGTATAGTTTCATGCTCATTATTGTTTTAATAATAATAATAATGTATGACAGTTTCCGTTGGGTTAATTATAATGATGTCAGCAGTGCGCTTTTAGGTCAGTGTTAAATATTAGCGATTTAAGCGCGATAATAGGCCTCATGGACATAATCGCGGGATGTGCACCGACTGAAGTGTCCAAGATGCTGCAGAGCGCGCGCCTCCCGACCAGAGCCGCATCACGTGACCCCGTGTGTGTGTGTCAGCACTACAGCCTGCACATTACTCGCGTCACAGCTTTATCTCCATAACTTACTCAAACTACCGCTTTCATCAGGCGACGCGAGCCACGGCGAGCTGGGTAAACCGATTTTCATATCATTTCAAACGGCTCTGTGTATGTGGTGTGTGTAATAGACTATTCTGCAGAAATCCCATAGATGCACATCGAGACATTTATTCACAGAATCAGCGTTCATTAACACTCCAGATGCGCTCGTGCAATGAGGATGAATATAGTTTCGGGTTTGTCCGAGTAGATGGTTTGCTGCTCTTTTCTCACTGGATTCAGGTGAGCTAAAGCACTGCTGTTTGATGGCATGCGTGCTTTAAAAGATTTATAACATGCAACACGAAGCGCTTTAATATGTTCCTCTGTAGAAGATGAGCTCATGTGGGCGTATGGGGCGTATCACCTCTGATCGCAGCGATTACATCTGGAGCGGCATTCATGACAAAAAAAAAACAGATATGCATTGTACCCGACTGAAAATGAAAAGATGAGCTAGAATGTAGACTTCTGCTTTATAAAGTATGTCGTGCACGCAAATAATCGAACCCAAACGCCCTTAACGTGTCATCCAGAACACTGGATTGCTTTGTACTTTATTTATTATCGTTGAGACATATGCTATAATCAACGATGTTGATGGTCTTATCCGTGATGTAGCTAATACAGCTGATTAAATATATCAAAGTGAGAGGGATAGTTCAGTTCTCAAACGTCTTACTCCAGTAAATGTTAGATGAGGTATGTTTCTCCCTTGCTGTCTTGTTTACAATCAGAAAGAAAGAAAAATATTCAGTTAATTAAAAACATTATGTACACCATTGTATGACCTGAAATACCTACTTCAACAAACATATATGTATCTAAAATATACAATTACCATAGCTACAAAGTAAAGCAAATATGAAAATAAAGGAAGAAAAAAAAGAAAGAAACAGTGTGTTTCCATATGCCTTGATATAAATTGGACGACTTTTCTTGACCTGTGTTTTTTTTATGCAAATCCTGGCAAACATTTCAGTTCAGTCACTTTGCTTTAATTTATGTAGTGTTCTGGAGTGAAGGTCACTCACACTCAGGTATAAGAAGCAATAGTAAAACAGTCATGTTAGTCTACAAGGGTTTGTGTAAGTCAGTGTTTCCCAGCCCTGTTTCTGGAGGCACGCCATCACTACACATTTTCGAACTCTTTTGAATTTCAAACACTTGATTCATCTCCAAAAGCTGAAAGAGATGAGGCAGATTAAAGAGACTGTACGACTGGTCTGCCTCCAGGAAAAGAGATTGGAAACACTGCTGTAGGCAAATAATTCTTCCTTACGATGTCAGAATGATTGTCAGATGAACTGCAGTTGTGTTTCTTTTTCTCCAGTGTCAATGGCCGTATGTTGAAGGATCGGAGATGACATCTCCTGCCTGCTTCTGCTGAAAGAGGATTTAACCCTTTAAAGCACTAATGGTCAAAACCACAGTTTCAGAAAAAATAACATGATGGATGACACTGAACACTGTCGACACAGCAAAGTACGACTGATTATGAAAAAAAATAAAATGCAGGACAAAAATAAGGTTGATGAGATGAGGAGAAAACTTGTGGAATGGTTTCTATAGATGTTTGAAAGATCCTGAAAAAGACTGTCAGGTGGTTTGTGATTTGGAAATTGTGGTCACTCAAAATCTTACTAAGATTACTTTAAACTTAGACTGACTACATTATGATTCTTCAAATGCGACATGGTGCCCTTCTCCTCTGGATTGGAGTGGTTATATGTGCTGTGGAAGCTGGAGCTAGTCTCAGGTTTTCTGGCGCAGAGGGACAGTGGGCCGCGTTCCCCATGTGGAACGCTTGCTGTGAGAGCGAGATGAGCTTCAGCATGAAAACCAAGAATTTAAAGGGACTTCTGGTGTACTTTGATGATGAAGGCTTCTGCGATTTCCTCCAGCTGCACATACAAGAGGGAAAACTCAGACTGCGCTTTTCCATTTTCTGTGCTGAACCTGCTTCTGTCCTTTCAGATGTGTTCATCAGTGACAACCAGTGGCATGAAGTCACAATCAGGAGGAAATTCAGAAACACTACACTCACTGTTGACAAAGAAATAAAGTGGCAGAAGGTCAAGTCCAAAAGGCGAGATATGACTGTCTTTAGTCACTTGTTCTTCGGAGGGATTCCACCAGAACTAAGATTGATGTCTTTACAGCTGACATCGGACACTGTGAAGGATCACACTGCCTTTATGGGCTGGATAACAGACTTAAAAGTCAACAATACAGAGCCTGTCATCATTAACAGTGCCGGGGTAAGCACTGATCTCTGTGGCTCAGACAACATGTGCTTAAATGGAGGTGTATGCAGTCTTGTCAATAATGAGCCTACATGTGACTGCTCTGAAACTGGCTATCAGGGAAAAGACTGCGGTGAAGGTAAGATATCTTGATTCAATAGTGATTTGCAAATCAATTAACAAGCCTAAGCTAATTCTGCCTTAAAAGGGAGGGGTCCCTCATAAAGGGATGGCTCACCCTCAGGACATCCAAGATGTAGATGAGTGAGATGGGAAGAAATTTGGAGACATTTAGCATTCCATCATTTGCTCTTCAGTGGATTCTCTGCAATTAATATTACCAAAATTAAAAATGTAATGTAATTCCAATATGGTTTACCAATGAATTGTTACTCACTGGAGCTTCAGTCTTAGGGCAGCTTTTGGTTTATTAGATGGTGATATTGTCATTGAGTGCTTAGAGCGTGTTGTGGGTCTGAGAGGGGCTGTTTTAAAATTATTTCCTTCTAATTTGAAAGAAAAGATCATTTTCAGTGACAGTTGGGGAATTCTTTCTGTCTGCTGTTTCTATTAAGTGTGAAGTTCCTCAAGGCTCCGTTTTGGGGACTATTTTGTTTTCTTTATTCTGCTGCTCTTAAAGGTGTTCTATGCCATGTTGCAGGATTTTAGCTCAATTTTATTTTTGCCTCAAACTGTATGCATCACACCTTGATCGTCTTGCTGTCTGCCCTCTGATGCTGATGATATTCAGATTGATTTGTCCATTAAACCTGGAGGACCAACTCCTCATTCATCTTTGTTATTAGGTGAAGTGCTGGTTACAGCTAAATTGTCTCCAGCTAAATGCAACAAAATTTTTCAATGTTAATGTAGTTGCTTATCTTGACATTAACTCATCAGACCACAGGATATGCACAGTGATTGGAGTAAAAGAGCGTTCATTTTGGAGTTGATTTCAGATATTTCTGAAGCACGCTGCAACTGCTACAGCAAACACTAGCCAGATATTTACATTTTGAGCAGCAAACTAATTGGCTACTGATACAAAAAGAACCAATCAGCTGTGCCATGTGATAATAACGTCATTATGTCAGATTGTGTTTGACTTATCAAACTGTGCCATCTGTAGTTTTATGCCATGATTTTGGATAATTTTTGGGCCACATCAGGCTGACAATGACATAAACGATGTTTTGGGTCCGTGGTCATTGAATGTGCAGACCCAGATAAGGAATCTGGGTGTAATATTTTACTCTACCCTAAGATATAATGATCTGATCAAATGTGTGGTGAAAAGTTGCTTTGTATAACAGAAGAATACTGAATAAATTAAGTCTTTTTTGTCTGTTGGTAATCTTGATATTCATCTCTTTCCACATGAATTATTGTAATGCACTTTATTTAAGAGGAAGCCAATTTCTTATTTCAAAATTGCAGTTGGTCCAGAATGCAGCTGCACAGCTCCTCACTAATTCTCAGTGAATGCAGTGAACATTGAGTTTAGGACAAACACAATGATCAACAGTTAGACCATTTCTTTTTTTACGGCAGATGATTACAACATTTTACAAAATTTGTAGTGAGACATATTTTTGTAAGTACGTTTTCACTGAAGCTGGAGTTTTCCTTCAAAATAAAAGTGCAGTAAGAATCACTGATAGCTAGCAGCTGCAGGAAAGAAGTATTGAAAGAGCAGTGGTTTTACAATATATTATTATATTATAGTCATTATTGTTATTATCATATTGCAATTAGTTTGGCTTCCTAAAACACCAGTGTGAATGTATTTTAGACTGAGACAGTATTTGTTTTATTTGACAAAAACGTTTAAAACATTCAAAATGTCAATAATAAAACTCCCTCCTAAAAACACTATCATCGTGAATCTCTTATTCACGTTGTTATTTTTTAGTTGCCTCAACCTTTAGTGAACTAGTTTTATAATCCATTCAATTAAAATGGTTTCATTAGTCAAACATTTAGAGACTGTAGCAAGTTATGTCAAATTAAATTTACACGTTTTTTTTATGTTACCTCAACTAGGATTTACTACATAAACACATTTTTATAGTTTAAAACACACACACCGTGAGCAGACACCCGGAGCAGTGGGCAGCAGTTAGGGGAACAGTGCCTTGCTCAAGGGTCTCACCTCACTCGTAGTATTGGAGGCGGAGAGAGTGTTGGTTATTCACTCTCACCAACCACAATCCCTGCCGGACCTGGGACTCTAACCCATGACCTTTGGGTTACATGTCCAACTCCCTATCCATTAGGCCATGATTAA
>JAUCMT010000088.1:9953539-9970002 GCA_032357475.1 Enteromius thamalakanensis
GAATGAAAGTTTAAAAGCATGTGATTGGCTGCTTATTGCTGATGTCACACTTTCATGTGCATGTGCTACATTAACTCCGGATCAAGCCTGAGTTGACAGAGAAAGTTGATGACCAGCTTCATGGTACTAACAAACCCAGATTGGAGCGGTTTGGTTTCTCAAAACTAATCCTGTAACTCTGAGTTTGTTCAGCCACCATCATGGTACAGGCCCCAGGTGCCCGTAACATGAAGCCGGTTCAGTCGGCTAGCCAGATCATTTTTAATTTAGTTTGTGCCAACTCTGGGCTTTAGGTACCATACAAGTAGTTTGTCTTTTAGTAGTGTTTGTTGCCATAGTAACTTACACTCCACAGTCAAGCTTTAGGCAGGTTATGTTCTGGTTTCGAGATCAAAAGTGATCAATCAGCTTCAAGCTAAGTGACACATCTCTGACAATAAAAACCCTCCTCCAGTTCCTCTTACTCCAGATTAAAGCACGCTATAGTAAAACAGTTTTAAAGATAAAATCATCTTAATTTCAGAGATGACTTTTCAAAATATATGATTTATAGAATTATTAAACCCTTAATCCATTATACAAACCAGCTAAGTTTAATAGTAATAGTTTAAGCTTTTCTTTTAATTTAATGGAAACATACGAATAATATGCAATATAGCCTAAATAGTTCACTGCATGCTCCATTAACCGAGGACCAAGCCTGAGTTGATAAAGAAAGTTGATGAGCAGCTTCATGGCACCAACAAAGTTGGATATGAATGGTTTGGTTTTGTCAACTCAAAACTAATCCTGTGAGTTTGTTTAGCCACCATCATGGTACAGACTTCTGAGCAAAGCAAAACGAAACGAAACAAAAAACAAACAACGCAGAAAGAAGCACAGCAACAAAAAGCAGCCTGTTTATTGCAAGCAAATAAATAAATAAATAAAAAAAGCAGAAAACACAGAGTTAGTGTTAGCTATATCACTCATGGCAAGTAACAAGACAGTGATGTCAATGTGTGTGTGTTTCTGGGTTGGGGGGATTGTTTCACAAAAGTAATAACTGCTTCCTACACCAGTGCCCACCAGAGAACTGTCTAATGTACCAGCTATGAAAGCTTTGCTCTGTTTTGTTGCCGAGGCACATCCTCCCCCACACACAGGAAGTGATCTATCCTTATCTGTGGGCTAAACCAGTTGAGTTCCTCATCAGCTCCTCTTACCTCCCCAGCTGAAGTCATCCATCAAACATCTGTGTGTGTTTCAGCTATTAGATTCCCTCTTACTTCATTCACAGCAGTTAGAAGAGCAACGAATGCTTCGGGGATGCTGCTACTGCGACCGTCTGGGGGTTTCAGATTGTTTGGAGCTACGCTTTCTTTTTAATAGTCTTATAACAAACCACAACATCATTTCATCTAGGACAGTGCTTTAAGATTTACACACAGCAGGAAGTAAACTATCATTTCTCTCTCGTTTTCCAGCAATCAATAAACTATTGTCAAATGAATAATCGCATCCAAAATCAAAGTTTATGTTTGGATAATATATGTGTGTGTTCTGTGTATATATATATATATTTTTTTTTTTTATTATTATTATTATTATTATTATTATACACCATATATCATTTGAAAATATTTGCATGTATTTACATGTTTATTTAATTTATATTAGGATTTTAATTTTATATAATACATTAACCTGGCATATTTTTCTGAAATCTATGTATTTATTTATACATAATAACTATACACAGAATATATACATATATCTTGTCAACAAAAACTTAGATTTTGGATCCAATTAATTGTGATTAAATGTTTAAGATTCATATCTTATATATTTCTCATATATTTATATGTTTTCTTAAATGTGTTTTTAAGGTGTATTTTTAATGCTTATTTTAGTAACTATGCCATCAGTCTGCCCTATAATTACATTTTGAAAAATAAAAAGACAGTGCATATAAATAAATTACTTATTTTACAGTAAAATCACATTATTTTGAGGGAATCAAATGCACTGTGTTGCTGTTGAAACACTAGACAAAACTGAAATGTTTTTTATTTAATAATAAGCTGGAGTCAGCATTTACTAATATACATATAATTTGTTTTCGACCACTGTATTGACCATACATCAAATATGTATGAGAATATTCAATGTACTCTAGTTGTAACTCTGTCTGGCCGCTAATGCACCGCAATTTCCCTCATGAGATCAATAAAGTATATTCTGTAATAAATTGGTCGCACTCTTAAGTACAAAATCGAATTTGTTTTAAGCAAAAACATGAATGTAGTTTATTTTTGTTAATATAACTGCCATTGTTTTCTAGTGTTTTTTTATAATACTTATTTAAGTAGGCAAATTTCTTGCAAATTTAACACACGTACTGGATCACACGTGTTGACGTACAGCTGTGAAAGCTGATGTTGGTAGGGCTCTGCTCTATATAAGAGGACAGTGATGTGTGTGGTCAGCACATGTGCATGTGCACAGCTCAGCAGAATGTGAGACATGAAAACACACACTCACCCAAACCCTTTAAATAGGACCAGCACTGATTTATATAAACTACACTGACAAAATATATAAATTATGACCAATTATTAGTCATATAATATACTTAATTAAACAGTGATTCACGAGGTGAGTTGTGACTGCATCATTAAGATTGTGTGCTAAAATGATTTAGCAATTATGGTTCTGGAAGTGTTGACATATTTAGACTATTTACACTGTACTTCAAACCATTTCAAAGAATACTAACGTTACTGCAAATCACAAGAAAAAAGGCAGCACAGTACTTTATAGTAAGGGGAAATGTAAGAAAATTGACTAACCTATTTCAGCGTTTTCCTACAGTACTGTATACTGGGTAATTAGTGATTTAAAACCGGAATGCAATCGTATTTTGGATTTCAAACCTGAAATTCTTGCATCTCCACAAATATACCAAAACATTTAAAGGCGTTCGGGACACCTCGTGAAAGACAGCGCGCTCAGCCAATCAACGCTCTTCATCTGTGTCCTCAGCCAATCGGCGCGCGTCATTTGTGTTTATGAACAGCCCATCAGCATCAATCCTGCTGCTGGAGGCCACCCGAGCGTTTGGCTCGCTAGGCCTCGTTGAATATAATTATAAATAACTTTAGAGTAAATACCGCTGTATTCCAATCTAGTAGAGTTCATAAACATATACAACCAATCAGACAGCCCCATTTCCGGGATTTAAACTCCCTTTAACTGCCTCGGTTCACTCTTAGAGGCTCAAACTGCCCCGCTAGCGCTACTTTAGCACAGAAACCAAACACACCTTCACCCAGATCAATGTCTCCCGCTCGCAGTTGATCATTAATACGCGTTTACCTTCGTAGCTCACGTCCGCGCTCAGCTTACATCCCTTCAGCCGATCCTGTGGCATAAATGCGAGCGGAAAACACGCATTGTCCCGCATCAGGAAGTCCGCGGTGTTCCCGCTGAAGTGAGTGAGAGTGAGTGAGTGCGCTCGCTATGGAAACCCCTGCTGCAGCAGCTCAGGTGCTCTCGCGCCGCCCGCCAAACACTGCCCACATCATCACGGCGTGCACTAGTCACGCAGTTACTGTACATACCTGAGTCCTGAATGTAATTTGATCATGCCTGTGATTCCCAGTCCTTCCTGAGTTATTGGGTAGACTATTTAAGGTGCCCAAATTTAGCATAACTTTATATAGTCAGGAGATTATTATTATTCATTTCTGTTAACATAAATTGTGTTATGAGTAAGTTATATCAGGCGGGCTATGTCATGCAAAAGCATCATACTTCAATATCTCTTTTCTTTTGAATCAATATCATGCATAAATAAAACAACACAAAATGTAACTGTGCATATTAGGCTAATATCTGTTTTAATAAATGGTTATGTATATAACTTAATGTTGCCTGTCTTGGTGTGTTAGTTTATACTTTTGTGTCAATAACGAGCGTTCTACGGTTTACAATTTAACAAGTAATGAGTCCATCTGGTGGTGAAAGTAAGTAACTGCATGCAACTCTTACTTTTGTTACACGGATACATTTTACAGATGCGTATTGCGTAATATTAATATCTACTTATTATAGGGTCAGCGTTTGGAGTTACACTTTATTTTAATGTGTTAGTTACAGTGTTATTAAGTACTGAGTAATATTACTTAACTGGGCTCACGTGTACTTTAAGGTTAGGGTTGGGCTTAGGGTTATTTGCATGCAGTTATGCATCATTTATTGTTATTATAATAGTAAGCACACCAAGTTAGTTGCTTGTAATCATACATGTTTTATTGTTTATTAAGTACATGCAATTTGTAACGTCTCATTAAACACTGGGTAGATTTCACCTTTATAATCACATCTTCTTCCCTTTTGTGTGTGTGGCCCTGGGTTTATGAACTCATATAGCCTATATTTATGTCAGCATTTTTATATTAGCAAGCGATTCGCAACAATCCATAATTTGGTGATAAATTCACGAACCATCTGCACGTAGTACTGTAGTTTAGACAAATCCAGCGCTGAAAAGCCTATCCTCAACCTTTTTATCTTTGGTCGTGTGTTGCCCTTGCATTGTTTGCCTTTGTATTAAACGTATTTACCTTCAGCTTAAAGTTAAGAAGGTATAATGCCTGCTACTATGATATATAAGCTGCCGTGGTCATGAATAATTACTGACACGCCACAGCATTAAAGGTGAGACCAAGATACGTCAACGACTACAAATAGTAGGCCCTACTGTTGTCGTGATACGTACACATTTTATATATATTTTTCTTATCAAAAGACTTTTCTTTTAACACCATTAGGCAACTAAAGTGTGTATATTTAGCCTGACAGATTATATACCTACCTTGTCTTCCTCTAGTACAAATGCACGTGCGCAGGGTGACCACTAAAGGGCAACAAACACCGTGTGTCGAAAGTGCTTACTTTCATGTACTATATTATTTTTAATAAAAACAATAAGACTAATAATGTAGCTACGACGCCATGGGAGGCTTTTATTTTCTCCCTTCGTTATAACATACTTTAAACAGGTCTACCTGTCACTTCACTGATAGCCCTACTTCCTAGTATGATTTGAGGAACATTTTTATAATTCATGAGGCGATATTCACCCTTAAACACATTAAACGTATCAGCTTTTTACTTTAAATATACTCTAATTACAACTATATGCAATGTACTATACCAATTATATACTGTTACATTGTTTGTTTTTCAGCGTTACAGTAATATGACCAGTCAAATAATTATGAATAAACACCTTACCGTGCATTAAACACACTCGTGAAAACCACAATGGGTGCGTTTGTGTGTTTCTTATACATTTAGTTTGATCCAAACTGGAATATATATTACATAGAAATGCATCCTACAGGTTAGCTTCTTACCTGCAGACACATGTCCGCGATCGGTCAGATTCATTTTGTTCTCTCTCCAAACAAAAATACTCTTCCTTCAGCTCCGAGCCAGAGAAAGTATTTGTACCTGTCTGATGTGATGCTTCTGTGTTCCAGCTGCAGACGTCTTTGATACAAGTTTTCTGATTTCTTATATAGCCCTAAGTTCAGTTTTCCCACACAGTGACACGGACTCTCTTAGTTCTGCTTTTTCTGATGTAACATATTTTGACAGCGTCATGTGTGAAAACGCACCAACAGGGAACTTTTAAGTTTACGGCTTTGTACCTCCGGTAAAGAATGAAAAAAAAAAAAATATATCGGACTTAGATGTGTGTCTCTGTGTTAAAATATTCCAGCAACAAAAAAAACCCTCTTTATTTCTTCAACACAAGAGCAAAGTGCTATCCTGTTATTTTCTCTGTTTTCAGTGGAACCTCAGAGTTAAAGAGGCGGTGCACCCAAAAATGTACATTTTGCCATCAATTCTACACCTCGCACAAAAGCAATAGTAGCTACTTCGTTAAAAAGGCACGAAATATAGCGCGCAAGTAGTGTGGATTACATTTATGGTGTCTCATTTAGAGCTTGATACGTTTACTTTTATTGTAAGGAGTGCGTTTCAACTGACATTAGGCTGAGTAAATGATGACAAAGTATTTATTGTTGGGTGCATCATCCTCTCTATCAAAATCAAGCACTGAATCCCTGGCACCTGCTCTAACTGGCGTTTTCAAAAAATACATCATTTAACACTTCAAAGTATCATTTGTAAAGCTTTATAATGGTAGAAAATTGATTTGGGACTCTCTGGTATCTCTGTAGGGATGCAGTGGACACATGGACAGCACATAGTGGATAGGGACACAGACAGAAGGACAGACGGGGGCCTCGCCCAGAGCAGCGGTACAGTACAGAACAGTGTGACCTCTTAGTCAGCGCCAGCAGGAAATCCTCAACCCCCAAACATTGGCGAGTATTTAGATTACATTTCAAATTAAATCTAGTGGAAATTTTTTTTTAAAAATGATTTTCGCTTTGAGGTCAAACATTAGGAAGCAAAAGGCCCAGGGCCTTCCAAGGGAGTGTTTTCTAAACGGCTGTCCATCTACTGTTACAGCAAGTTGGGCTGCACAGAAATATACATATATAAATCTTTATGTATATTTACCATGTTTGGTGATGAGACTGAAATTATTCGCAATGTAAATCAAATAGGAAATCAAATAACCAAGACGGTACAGAAAAAAAGTGAGAAGGGAGATAGAAACGAGACATGAAACACCAGAGGGTTGCGTGAACATTTGTACAACATCGGACAGGTACTGGAACACCACGCCACAGAGAAAGAGACGAGTATTAGGAAAAATGGTTTAATATCGGAGACAGAGGCAAAAAACTGCATCACACAAGAACATACATTTACAAAAATAAGTCTGACTGTTCCAGCTACACAGTTAGGTTAACAGCAAAGACAGAGAAACCAGAAAAATCTAAACAGCTAAAAGCAAAGTCCTCAAATTACTTTTATCTTGTTTGTCAAACTAATACATTTATCCACTGAAGGTGACTAAATACTTCTAAATCGTCTAATCGTCTTTATCATGGTGACTGCACAATACTTAACTAAATGAAACTTACCGCTGTTGTAAAGACTCTTTGTAAAGACAAACGGCATTACGTATTTATAAGCCAAAAGGAAAACTCCTCGACCCTCTTTCCGAGAAAGGAAACGAATGGGAAAAAAAGGAAAAGGAAAGCAAATACTGATGTGAAGAATAAAGAAGAGGAGGCTAAAGATACCAAGCCAAAGTTCTTCTAAAAAATCTTTATATCAAAACCTAACGTTCTGGACGCCAACTAGAAATCAAACTCGGGAACCAGTCGCTGTCGGCCCCTGGCTGGGGCCGCGCAGCCTGTCGGATAGTTTTTTTTTTCTTTTTTTTTCCTTTAATTGCCAGTATAAAAAGTTCCACTGGTACAAAAGGCATAAGTACAATCAGTGATAGAAATAGGAAAGCCTGCTTTTTTTGTACTTTTTAAATTCCCATCCAATGACAGATTTTCAAAGTGTTGTCAAACAAACATGTATCACGCTTACATAATCCACTGAAATGCATTGACTTTGGCTTTTCTCAAGACAATACTTAAAACTATTTAAATCTTTTTAGAATCAAACAAAATGATATTAATCTACAGACGACAAGCTTTTGTTACGGCACGTTAGATAAACACATACATTTCCAAAAAACTTGACATAAGCCAAAATGCAAAGAAACTACACATCGTTTTTTCTTTAAAATACACTTGTTAAATAGCACTTAAGAGAAAGAAAGAAACAAAAGAAACAACAAACAGATTTCAGATGCGTGTGGTGCGGAAAACCCCTGAGTAAAGAGTCTCAGCGAGAACTCCTTGTGAGTTTGTGCTTTACTAAAGATCTAACAAATGTGTGTGCGAAATTGTGCTGGCCGCGAAAGCTTACCCTGTTTTGTTTGAGGTTGATTGTGACGAAGTGTGGAAATGAAACGGAACACTGAGATGGAAATGAACGACTAGCGATATTTCAGAATTCCCAATACGGCACTGTGATGAGGTAAAAACACTTGCGCTGAACTGCGGTTTATCGTCAAGTTAAACGAATCAAATGAGGTCAAGCAAAGATGCATTCCATGAAAAATGTAGCATGATTAGTATTTCTTACATGATTGGTCTTACGAACGAAATTTTCAGCAACTTTCCGGGAGGGTTGAGTACCTGTAGCCAAGTCAATTGACTCGACCGCTGTACTGGGCAAGCATAAAGAGTCGTCAATTTTAATACTGCGTGATAACGCTGTGCTAGTGCGCATGTGCTTTTGTGTTTGTGCTAGTGGTTATACGATTTGGCAAAGAGAACAATATATCATAAACTGACCGACTCCAACTTCCCAGTACGAAACTTATTCAAAATAATAGGAAAACGTTTGGGCCTCTTTTATGAAAGACAAGTCGAACGTATTTTTTGTATAAACCATTCGTACAAAATTTTGTAGTTGCGCAACAAAAGCCATAAGACATTTGATTGACATGTTTTGACGAACAACGTACACAAATTCTGCATGTGCGTGACAATTTACGTAAGAATTTTTTATAGGTCACAATTCACGCAAATTCTTGTGCAAAAAATGTATTTCAAATGGTTGCAATGTAATTCACGCAAAACGCAGTTTATGTAGAAGTGCTATACTATGCGTGAAATTTGTTTACTTTACATAGATAAGTTTGCCTTGTACGAAAATTTGAATAAAAATGGTTACGAATGATTTAGGCAAATTTGTTCTTGTTTCATGAATGAGTCCCTTTTTGTTTTTCAACTGGCACAAAATTTGGCAGATCCCGTTTTGGCTAAAGTTTAGAAATAACGTGGACGAACAGACAACGAACAACCGTTCGACACACATCTGTACGCAGTCACACAAAACACACACACAACCCTTGGCACACATTTTAAAATGTGCAGCAATGTATTCCAGCCCATTAATACTGATCGACGTGTTAAGGCAACGGCAGAGCTTGGGTATAAAATAGTGCTATAGAGTGAAGTAAACTGGTTTCGAGGGGGCTGCCTGTAAACTACGTTTGTAAACAATATTTTTACGGGCCGTTCGAACGATGTGTAAACGTTTACAGCAAAGTGCTACAGGCGCTATCGAACAATGCAGATCACGTTGAACTACTTTGGCATCAGGACGGAGTTTTGGTTGTCCTACGAACGTAAAATAGTCCTGATAAAGGCAGCAGAAAGCGAGACTACACTGAGACGTTTCGAGTTTAACGTAGAGGAACACAGCTGTTGCTTAATGATTATGTGGCTGTCGTGATGGCCCTGTATTATATTATGATGGTCAAAAGTTCAACGCCTGATTCACAAAAATACGTCAATATTTTGTCCCATCATGGTGAATTTGTCCTGTCAAATCTGGGCCTTCTGTGGTGTATTGTGTCTAAGTGTGTGCATGTGTGTGTGTATAAGGAGAACAGCTGAGACTCAATCCCAGGGGCTCACATACACACACCGTCAAAGAAAAGAGGGTTGTGAGGTCAACCTTTAGCACAGGTGTGTGTATGCGTGCATGTGTGTGTGTATGTGCTTACCTTTGAATGTATGTGTGTGTGTGCGTGAGTGTGCTTGTGAGAGCGATAATGACACATGGGCACTTTTTACATCTTTACAAATAAAGAAAAAAAGAAAGAAAAGCAAAAACATGAACAGTTTCAGGCAACAAGACCACAGAAGAGCAAGTTAACAACCTTTTTTAAATCTATATCTTTAAATATGAGGGTTCCATACAAAACACTTACGTAATAAAATACCCATGTTATCAAATAATTTCACAAGTAAAACACTGAAGCTGTAGGCAGGATGTACCGTCAGAATTTGGCACTAAATTCCACTCATCTTGTTTTTTCTTTGTAAGAAAAAAAAAATCACATTTTGCTGAACAACATAACACATCTAAATATTGTTTTCCACAATAGAAATAAAATAATATAATGACATAGATGCTTCACAAGCCGACACTGTAACTTTTAAGAATTTTTATATAGCTAATTACCCAACAAGAAATTTAGCAAAGAGGGACTCCTATCAAAATAAAATAAAATAAAATAAAGAACAAAAAAACAAGGGAGAAAAAAAAACAACAAACAAACAAACAAACCGAAAAAAGTAGTAGTAATAGTACTTATGAAAGGCTTTGTCTATTGTTCAAGTAAATTGATTTTTAGTCTTCTCTTTAAAAACATGAGACAAATAAGACTGTTAGACTTGATGAAACCACGACTTTATCCACGAAAAGCACCGACGGGACCGCGGGTTACACAAACTCTGTTTATTTTTTCCTCTATACATTTAAACAGTATAAAATATAGGTCATTTCATGTGCATTTAAACCACGGATTGTCTAACTGTAAGTCAGTTCAGCAAAAGGTGTGACACGTAGGTAGCATTTCCCCCCAAACAGGGCAATCTTGTGTGTGTGTTTTTTTTTTAATACCTTTACTACTCTAGAAAAAAGTGGTTTTATATAGACTTTAATGAGAAATCAAGCCACTTAAAATGGCCTTATCAAAAAACTTTACACTGCCTGAAAAATGTAAAAACCACGAGCAAGCTCTGAGAGATTCTAATATCGATCAGACAGCTTTTTTTTTTTTTATTAAAACTGCGTGGAAGTAGTCTATTCGTTTAGAAACCAGCGTGGGTTTCTTACGGCAGGCCTCAAATTAAGAGTGTTGCCGACAGTAAGTCCCAACGCCAATCCCTGTATTGAACGTTCAAGTTTACTTTAAATGAATGAAAAACAAAAAACAACAACATAAAGAGAGAGAGAGAGAGAAACAAAAACAATCTTGACAAATAAAAAAGAAACAAAAAAGTCAAACGCAAATATTTGTAATTGTTTTGCCACAGGATTTTTTTTTTTCTTTTATCTTTGTTTTCTTAAAACGATGCTCTGGTTATGTTAGTAAATATACTCTGTCTCTAGAGTGTGAATGCAGCGTTTTCACATTATTATTATTGTTGATTTTTTTTTTTTTTTTTTTCGTCTTTCTTCCCTTCCTTCCCCCCCTTCGCTCCCTCCCTCACCAGTTAATCTAAACAAACAAAAACAAAACAAAAAACATAACAAAAAACAATTAAAATAAAAGCTCAAAATGAGGTCACATGCAATTTTTTTTTCAAAAAGATCAGGCTAAGATCAAAGTACAAAGATCAGTAAAAGGAGACCAGATTATGAGCAGGAGAACTCAGAAAGACATCAGAAACAATGACGGGACGATGAGACGGGTTTTTTTGTACGCCACGTAGACATGCTAGGCAAACGATGAGCATAGAGTCATGGAGATGAGTTCTAGGGAAGAAAACGGGAGAGGAGAGTTACACACACAGCTCCGGCACACAACTAACATCATTAAACCATGAGAACAACAAACGAACGAACGAACAAACAAACAAACAAACAACAGCAGCAGCTCTATTAACCAGCGTTTCACCAACATCACATTAGCATTTTTTTTTCGTACAGTACACAAATTTTGAATAAATTGCCAACATGTACACGTGAATGAGGCACTCGCTCACACAGAGAATACAAACACACACTCGATCTCCTCCGTACAGACATACACCCCAAAAGTATCCATCCTGATCCGAGACCGCAGATGGATCGCCGTTTGGGAGAGATTATACCGTTTTTCTTTTTGTTTTTTTACGAACAAAAAACCAAACAATACGAAACAAAATGAAAAGAGATTTCACTTATGAAGTGCCACTACTTATGACGAAAGAGAGAAGAGGAAGAAAGAGTCGAGACAGATATGATGGGGACGTGACAGATGGGATTGTGGGAAATGGCGTGAGGGAAGGTGAGAGAGAGAAAGAAAGAAAGAAAAAAGAGGGGTTTTGTACGTGATTCTGTGTTCTCGTCACACAACAGATTGTGTGGTTTAAGAAGACTACCGGACGAGGCTCAGGATAGAGAGAGCACGACTTTCCAAACCCAATAACTTAAAAGATAATAAATAAAGTCCTTTACTTCAGAGGCAGTAGAAATTTTGTATAAAAATAGAACTGCATTTTTTACAAATAAAATTTACAGGCCTGTGGCTTTCTGTAATTTAAGTTTTTTTTTTCTTTCGATAAACATCAAGTTTTCAGTTCCCCACCCCTCCACATAGAACCTAGAATGCTTTATTCTTTTTAACCATCGACAGATCAAAATCTTTTTTAATGCTCTACACAAATTCTGTTGGACAAAGACCACAATCATTTGATGCATAAAATTCGGACTTTTTTTTTCTTAAAAAAAAAAAAACAAACTAAAACAAACAAACAACAATAACGAAAAACCCTTACTGACAGAAAATGACTGAAAAAAGAAAAGAAAAGAAAAATAAATCACTGAACATTTGACGGCAAGTATTTGTTGAGGAAGCTGTTTAGGCAGTTGTTGCCGTTGACTACAGAGAGGCCACAGCGGGTTTAACCCTTTCCTCTCTAGTGCCAGTGGGCCAAGGGTTCGAAGGAGCAGCAAAGCCCTGAACCGACACCAGAGGCCAAAGGGCAAAGGTTAATGTGCATATTGGTGCTTTAATCATATCGGAACCTTCTCTACTTGTCCTTACAAGCCTCAGGTTCACAAAGAGAAACAAATAATACTTTATACATCGTTTCTTTCTGCTGTTGTTATCATCATAGAATGAAATAGCCATTGTATAAATATTTACTTTAAAAAAATCAAATAGTTTACACATGACTCAAACGAAAAAAGGAAGAGAAAAAAAAAGTTGACCAATAATAGCTGTTCATCCATCGCAAGTCATACAAAAAATGGCGGAAATGGAAGCGTTCATGTGGAGGAAAAAAATAAAGAGACAAAATAATACTGTTACTAATTTAAAAAAAGCTGAAAAGAAGGTTATGGGAGAGTGGCTCCCTCTGGTGGTCAAAGGGTGAAACTCCCCCTCGTGCACCCCCTCCCCCCGGAGTCCCAGTTTGGCAACCGTGGCAGCAGTGGGGACTTACCCTAGCAGTGTAACATGAGAGAGGCCCTAGTGCTAAGATCAGTACGGTTTGCTGTCGTTCTTTGAGCGCTTGAGCTGAACTTTGAGACGCTTCATGCCGATTTGAAACCCGTTCATCGCCTGAATGGCAGCCTGCGCTGACACAGGATTGTCATAACTGACGAAACCTACGAGAGAGAGAAAAGAGAAAGGGATATAGGAACAGTACAATGTCTTTCGACTGTAATCAAGTCATATTTGGCGTCAAAAATGCAAGAACTAAATGCCAGGATGAAATTAAGCATACAACTGAATTTCGAAACGTTTAAAAAAGAGCCAGTTTTACTGAACAGCGAAATTTCTGCGGGTGATTTACTACCAACGCGCTAATTAAAGAACACAAACGCAACATCTCATTTACATATCGACCGACGCAATATACCAAGCGCAAAACAAATTAGAGCTGTCGCAAATAAGGAAATAAATAAGCCATAGTACGATAAAAATGCTAGAAGTTGCGAAAGTTTTGATAGACCTGGTATTGCTTGACTTCTAGTTCAGGGTTTCAAGTTGTCATTTATCTCCTGAAGCAAATTAAAAATAGCATAGCTTGGGAAATTTTATTTTTGTGCTCTTCTTGAACTACAAATAAATTATGTAGATAATGTAGATGAAAAAAAAGGGAGTTAAATAATGGCGCAAATACCAGTAATTTGACGAGCGCAAACATTAGTAAATCTCTTGCTTGATTATTTGATTGCTATGCTCCCATAAATTTTGCATCCTACAAATGCATATTCAATAAGGTCAGGTGCAAAAATAACTGTGTCCACGCCTTTTCAGCGCTAATTCTTCACTGAGTGTCTTTAGTAAAACCTGACCGTATTATTTTATTTGCTTTGGTGCAAGCTGATAGTAAAACTGGCTCTAAGTGTGAGCACAAATTTATTTCAATTTTGCGAAGCTACAATTGTTGTAGTCTTATGACTAGTTTAATGTCAAATTAAGCCATAAGCAAATAACTGCAAATGGTATATTTTGCGTTTCTTTCCCACGAGTGTTTGTATGTCAGTTCATACCGAAGCACTTGCTCAGATTGGTCTGTTTGTCGATAAAGACTTTGGCAGACACCACATTTCCGAAAGGCATGAACATCTGTAGGATGTCCTGGTCCCCAAACTCCTGTGGCAGGTGGTAGATGAACAAGTTGGCTCCTTCAGGTCCTGTTCCACACACACGAAATGTACGTGTCCATGTTTAGTGAAGAAACCATAACTAAGTTATACTGAAACATAGACTTTCAGCAGACGCTTTTATTCAAAGGGGACAATAGAAGCAATCAAAACCAAGAAAAGAGCAATAATATGTGCGTTCTGTGACTTTTTTTTTCTCCTTTTTTTTTTTTTTTATAAATAAAAACAACACATAGATAGAATAGAAAAAAAGACAACACTAGCGTTAGAGGGTAAATTGTTATTTTCAAAATAAACAAAAAGAAAAGAAGATAGAACACAAAAAGAATAGAGTATGCTGGTGATAGTGTCTTTTATTTCTTTCTTTCTTTTTAAATAAATAAGAAAAGTCAAAAAGAATTGAAAAGAAGCGAATGCTAGTGTTAGAGGGTAATTTGTTTTTACAATAAATAAAAAGAAAACAAGTCTATAGAATAGGAAAAGTATGCAGAACGTTAGTGGCTCATTTTTTTCCCCAATAAAACCCCCCAAAACAATAAAAATTTTCTATATGTTAAAATGCAATGTAATTCGGTGACAAAAAGCTGAGTTTTCAGCAACCATTACTTCATTATCATTCATAAATATCTAATATTGTGGATAAAATAAATGCCTTTTTCCAAAAACATAAGTGTGTCAAATTATAAGATGGTAGTGTATGTTTTTATCTGGCCCTGATTTGATTATGGATGTATATAAATGACAAAAGTGTCCAAAAAAAAAAAGTCAAATGTTTTGAAAGATTAATAAAGAAAGAAATGTACATCACTAATACGTGCAAGGTGCTTATTGTGTTCATGCTGCACTGAAAAAACACTGTTACTGTATATTATTTTAAAATATAAGCACACAGTGGAAAAACATGTATGTACACACTAAGTGAGCTGTACTAAATTATTAATTTAATACTATTTAAGGGCTCTAGATAAATACTAAACCATGTTACATAATGTAACAGTTTTTTTTTTATTGGTCAACTTTTGTCATTGATGCACTCCCATATTCGCTGTTCAAAGTGGAACTAGATGTTACACGTCCATTGTGTGTGTCCATACCCTCTTTCTGGCTGCCCGCAGCGCTCTGTTGCTGCAGTAGGGACTGGCTGTAGAGGGTGGGCAGGGCGGCAGCCGCGTACTGTTGGATCCCTGAGTAGGCCTGTGTGAGAGCGTCCATGGGCCCGGCCGACCCGTTACTCAGGCCCGTGCTGCCCAGCCCGCCGTTCAGAGCTGCCATACCTGAGAGCATGTGAGCAACTTTACATAAAACCCAACAATAAAGAAAAAAGAAGTGCTCTTACTCGTTAGCATTTGGACTCAGGGTGTGTTTCTACAACAAAGCACAACACGACACGCACAAAAACAGACAGAACGCAAAAACCCGACGACACACGTGAACGTAACACTCGTCGAAACAGCAGAATCACAAACGTCACGCTGGACATTACATCATAAACGGCACCCACTCACACACATATACACACAAAAACACAAGATAGAGAAGATACATAATATACTGACCGGCGTATGCAAATGAGGAGCGCGGCCTACACATGCACACTAATGTCACAATAGCAGCACGAAACGATCACCACGGCGACCCTCAGACACACAGAAACATCTGACCAATCACCTTTTTAACCTCACACAGCGGAAATCTACATCTAATTATCTCGTTATTCGGGTCAGCAATCTTGGCTGTATTAAAGAGGTTATGGGGAAAACATTAAACTCTTTTAATAAAATACGAATGCATCCTTGGATCTATTAAAAGCAGAACCCCTGACTGCTAAAACAGATGCACATGTGCTTCAGGGAGTAACTCCTGTAAACATATGAGCGGGATAAGTGCAGTCTATGGGAATACATATGTAAACACACATAAAATTGTTTGCTGTGAATAAGTTTTGAACTTACTCATTTTTAAACAAAGCTATTTATTTTTATTTAGCACAGCATTTTAGAATAAATTCCAAATGGTCATATATATATATATATATATATTAGTTTACATTTGTAGCAATAGCCAAAAAATACATATTATGGGACAAAATGATCAATTTCTCATGTTATAAACCATAAGGATATATATTATAGAATATATAGGCCATTATAGGCCAAATATTGCCCTATCATGACAAACCACACATCAATGATGTATAAAATTCAATTTTGAAAAATTAATTAATTGTTATATATATATAGGGTTATATATATATATATATATATATATATATATATATATATATATATAAATATTATATAATTTTATTTATA
>JAUCMT010000088.1:9970012-9987174 GCA_032357475.1 Enteromius thamalakanensis
ACATATTATTATTATATATGATTTTTAAGAAATGTCATCCATCCCTGCTGTATATAAAAGTTAACTATAATACTACAATCAATTTATTTAAATATAATTATTCAATGGTATTATTGTTGATTTATGTGATATACGCGGTCTTTTCTTTCGGTGATAGCAAATATAATTATCATTTTGATTAACTAATCTGTCAATTGTTTATTAAACTGATAAACTGGATGTCCCAAATCTTGTTCAAAACCTTGTGCAAAGTATGCGGAATAAAATGCATCAGATACATTATTACAGTATAGACTAATACAATAAAGCATTTTTTATAGCTACAGCGGGAATAAAAAACTGAAAAAGGACACTTAAACTAGAGAATCCCTTGTAGCAACTATATTCATAATGTCAATTCATGCTACCGTGGAAGTAGTTGTGCACTGTGTACAGAATATATTTTATGTCTTATTCAGTGTGTGTGTGTGTGTGTGTTTATAAAGACTGATTCATGAGTATTTACTGACTGGCCTTTTGGCTTGACGGCCTGGAAACAATAAATGATGAGCGAAGTGCTTGGATGGCCAGCTCCCTCATTTATCCAGCAATAATTACAATACTGACCTTTTATATTCAATTACACTATACAGCCTCTTAAATGAGCACTGGGAGTGTGTGTGTGTGTGTAAGTGTGTGTAAGTGAGAGAGTCATTTGAATGAATTTAAATTGTAGGCGTTCTGTTAGAGAGAGCTTGATTTATAAAACCAGAAACCTGGCTGAAAGGTCACTGGTGGAGATAGAGATTTTGTCCGCGTGCCGACACACTGACATATACACATGCACAGGCCGCGGTGATCTTTAGCTCGTCTATTCATACTAATTACATTCCGCAACGCCCATTAGGTACATTTTATTATAAGACGAGTAGTTCTGGTCTTGAATAATGATTTTCGAGACAGCATTCCAGGCCTGCTAAGATACACAATGTGGTAACGGCTAAATGCAGAACATCTGTTTACAAGTTACAACACCCACAGAAGCCACTAATCAACTATTAACCCTGACAGAATTTAGTTTCAAACACATACAACTTTTGTTTATTGTCGAAAAAAATTGAGAGATTTCTGTCCTTCCGTTGAAAGTCCATTCCAGCACAACACATAAACAGTGAGGTATGTTCTTCTATGTCAAAATCTCATCTGTTCATCATATGAAATCATGTTCTTTCGAAAGATGTGTGCTGCGTCAGAAATCGCTTACTTCCCTACTATATAGTGGGTGAAAAACAGCATGCGAGGCGAGTAGTATGTCCGAATTCTTAGTATTTCGAAATTCAGTAGGCGAGAAGTACCCGGATGACCTATTGCTTCCGCTGAATTCTGTAGTAAGGATACCATGAACACTTTCCTATCCGGGAGAGGAGGCGTCATATTCGAAAAATGGCGAGTGTAAGTACCTCAGGAAAAAAAATAGTTTATTGTGATTAAATTACACTTGTTTAACACAATCTAAATAAATGGATGACTTATTGAAACGTTACATTGTCGCGCTGTTGTGACGACGCATGACACGTCACAACATCAATATGGCGGATATAGTACGTCCGAATTCCAATCATACTACCCGCATTCATACTATATAGAACGTACTTTTAACAGTTGGGTAGTATGTTCAATGTAGTACCTACTTAAGCAGTATGCGATTTCGGACGCAGCATTAGATAAAACCTGCCAGTGTTTTGGAGGAATGGACTGTCAATAAAAGGACAGAAATCTATTAGGTTCTCCAAAATGTCAATTTTTGGAAAAACAAAGTTTTAAAAATTACTATTCAGTCATCATTTATTCAACTTATTCACGTGTTTCTACATCTACAGTATATGCAGAACACGAAAAAATATATTCTTCATTAATATTTGTCCTTACAATTAAAGTCAACTGGACCAGTGCAACATTGGACTTCTCTAATGAAAACAAGAATAAACACTGTGACAGTTTTTTAAGAATTTTCCTTTTTGTTCCACAGTTGTTATTATTATTATTATTATTATTATTATTATTGCATGTCAGATAGCATCTTCTACCTCTTCATAGATAGGTCTAATCTAGTCACTGTCAAAATAAATGTTTTGTTGACATAATATATGTATGTGTAATGTGTATATATATATATACACACACACATACAGTATATATAGAAAATATTTACATGTATATACATTTATATATTTATAAATTAGTGCTGGGCAACAATTAATCGCGATTAGTCATGATTAATCGTTTGGCAAAACTAGTCGAGTTTTAAATCATTCAGACACCAAGATAAAACAGACACAAACACAACACACACACACACACTCACAATAGCGACAAAACAAGTGCACGTCTATAGAAACACCCAGAGCAATGGTTCAGCAGTGTGTTAGCATGTCGAAATGTGTGGAGATGTGTCTGATTGGTGCAAACACGCTCACGACTACAAAAGATGAGCTACATTTGTTTTGACTTAGCAAATTATCTTACTCGATTTAAAAATGAGGCATAGACACAGTTTAAATATATCAGCAGGACTAAACATGAGAAATTCTCGCAAAAACAAACTCTCGCTGTAACCCAGAGAGATGCCCCCGGTTTGGCTGCTTTTGAAAGTAAATTGACTGAAAGAAATTCACTATGTGTGTGTTTGGGAGATAGCGGGCATCTCTGTGAGCTGGTATGAAGTGATGTTGTATGGATTGGGATGGAGAGGCCGATGAACGGTAGTACTCACTGTTGACGCTACCTGCTAGTGCATTTATGTTATTGAGGCCCACGGTGGCCCCGGCCAGACCCTGCAGTGTCCCCAGAGAACCCAGGGAACCCATCGCACCCGCGGTGGAGTTAGCTGTAGAACCTGCTGTGGGGAAAGACAGGCAGAGCAGGAAGGAGAGACAGGTGGAGGAATGGAAGAGAGAAAAAAAGAGAGATGTTTGAACATACACATACATTTGCAGATGATACTGAAATGGTTAAAGTTACATACATAAAAGCGTCGGGTGGAGGTACACAGAGGGAAGGATGCATGAATGGATTGATTCACTGATAGATGGTAGGGTCGGGTAACTTTGATAGCAAGGTAACGTTAAATCAATATTGCGATGATTTTACAGGGCAATATATTAGGCCATTAAGTTATAGAGGGCATCATTAGACTCATTTTGCAATTTTTCCTTGTCCAGTATATTTTCTTTTAATAGTGATTTCTGCTTCTAACTGTGCGTAGCGTGAGTGTATGCAAATTATGAATAAATTATGCACTAAATACAAGTTATTTTACATTTATATATTTTTTTTGCATTCAGTATTAATTCAGCATTAGAGATTTTTGTGTAAATAAATCACCCTGTTATGACATTGAATATAATCAAAGAACTAGATATTGTAATTTTTTTGCTATATGATGCAGTCTTAATAAAGCGAATAAGGTAGATGGATGGTCAGATGGATAGATATATGGATGCGCAATATTTTATTCATTCCTAAAGGGAATCGGCTCAAAGATAGAGACATCAAAAACAATAAAGATTATTGCAATCATGACGACAACAACGCTTTCAGAAAAGAGCAATACAATACGACAAAACATCTCTCGAAACTCTGAAGCATATAAAAGCTTCTCCCTCTGCTTCATTTGCAGTTTTCCAAGTTTGAAAGTTTCAAAGCAAGACACAAAGCTGCTTGTCTAACCAGAGAACCATGTGTCACGCTTGTAAGTGCCTGCTAGTTTCACTTTTCATCTTTTCCAAAATGAATGGAGCACGGTTAAAGCCAAAGAGCACAACAGCGTAACGCCACACATATGAACACAGTCTCCCAAACATGATAAAGATGAGGATGATGAACGTAAACCATGATGGACGTTATCAAGAAACTACGCAAACAAACAGACACATATAAACACGACATGAAAACTAAACAAATACGATGCAGGACATTCAAACACCAAAGAGAATGGCGAACTCGACTACAACAAATGAAGGGACAACAGCGCTATGGTGGAAATGCTACCGATGTCGAAGATGATAATGATGATGATGGGACGGCCTCTGGTTACCTGGGCTGGCCAGGGCTCCCAGGGACCCTGTGCTGGAGGTCAGGGCGCTAGCGGTGGACGGGCTGGCCGAGCTCTGTGCTGCAGCCGCTGCTGCTGCTAGAGTGGCCAGATTCTGCAACTGCAGAGCATTCATACCTGAAGAAAGAGAAAGCGTCAATGTGTGCGTGTGTGTTTTGCGCGTTAAACTAAAGGAACCACATGTGCTACATAATGTTTTACGCGAGGCAGGTATTTGTGTATAAGTTGAGTTGTGTGTAGAGGCGTTTTGAACTGGAGATCCGATTCTATGCGCGTGTTCGGGTGCATCTACTCCAAAGGTGACTCTAGATTAGCGTGTTTGGGGCACGGCTACATGCAGTGGCCATGACGCCAACAAACTGCGTGAAGTGGCTTGCAGCCAAGAAGGACAGAGATTGGAAGTGGTACAACAGGAAAATGCACAGCATGTGTCGTATATACATGTAAAATGTATATACTCTATACTATGAAGAAGCACGCACGCACACACAGAGAAAAAATAAAACACGCACAGGAGACACACAAGACTTCAGAATTGGAGCATTTGAATTGTTGAGGAATTATAGGCTCTGTATCAAATGCCACACCCCTACGAGTCCATAATTTGGTGACCGATGCCCAATTATGGTCTGGTAGTCATCCCAAGTGTTGGCTTAATGAAAGTGTGCAATAAGAAAAGACTGTAAGCACCGATTTGAAAATGAATAAGTATCACGGACAAGTGACAACCTGAAAGGTGACAAGTACACTTAAATTTGTGTCAACTGAGACTGAAAGCAAAGGCTAAAATGCAGGATCTGAAGCCATCTGGAAAAAAAAAAAAAAAAACATTTTTGTTTTTCCAGCCTTATCCCTTTAGACAGCACTAGCGTGTAATTTGAATTGGTCAGACAGTGCTCTGGGGACGCCACGGTTGTCTGCCCTCCCGATCCACTGAGCAAGCAAGAGAAGTGCATTAAGAGTCTAATTAGCACATCACAGAAGGTGATTAGAGACAGGAAATCTACCTCTAATTGCAAAACAAAGCCCAGGTCAAGACATAAGAGCAGAGATGATTCCATAATGTGTTACAGGTCCTGAACAGCAGGTTTAAAATCAGCATGAAATGGCTCTCAAGACCCAGTCCACTTCCGTAATGTGGCATTTCCGAAAGAAACGAATATTCAACTGTGAAAAGAAAGACTCGTGTAAAGTGGTCTCAGCCTTGGTGGTCTGAAGGAAGGGTTTGAAAAACAAAAGTGATCTACGGTTTACCCCAAAAATGAACACTATTACAAAATATTACGAAGCCAGTTTTTGTAATACTTTTGAGTAATTGCTCACAATAAGGAATGTTTAAGGTCAGTACAATAGGTCTTTTCTGAATTTATGGTTCAAGACTTCGAGCTTGAATAGTATATAATATAAAAAAAGCTTGAAAAGCTGTATTGGGTGAAAAAAGTGCAGTATTGGGAGGTCAAAAGGGAAGGTTACGACAGAAATGGACTTTGAAATTGAGGGCTTTGTGACCGCCTTTGTGCTTCTGAATAAAGCGGAAAAGGAACCATTTTGAGTTTTTGGCACATAAGTGTCAAAAAATGGGCATTGAGTATTTGGCACAATGTGAGTTCTGCGGTTGAGAAGGGCACTTCTGTTAGTGTGTGTGAGAGAGATATCTATCCATGCAGTATGTTCACACTCTCGGCGTACTGAGCAGAGAGAGAGGTGTCAGCAAAGAGGTGATGCTGGCTCTCGCTGAATGTTCATCATGTGTAATGGCTTATGGCTTGTAACTCCACCCACAGCACAGACACAGCAGATGTCAGCTGTATATATTGTCTGCCAATCATTGACCGTTGCCAGGCGACAGATGGAGGGGCCCAAAGATTTCACAATTCAGCTGAGAAAAGCCTTCAAATCCTCTTGAGTTTGAGAGCTCCTGTCGATTCGCACTTCAAGCAGTGTCTCAAACAGACTGATATGTTTATCTGGTCATATTGAGCAGGTTTCTGGCTTGGGTTTAAGCAATGGTCTACTTTGAACTTTTTAAAATGTTAATTTTTGGCCATCGTTCCAATCAACAGACAGCAGTAAGAAAATAATAATAATATATATATATAGTAGAGTGATGAGGGATGAGACAGACTAGATCTAAATCTGCATCTTTTGCATGAGCTTCATAGCTCGAAATGTGGCCAATGCTCTGCAGAGGGCGGCTCCAACCTGCCCCAACACACTTGCTTGCACGTTTCTAGGTAGTCCAGGTGTGATTAACTAGAATTAAAACTAAACTCTGCAGGATAATGGTCTATCTTCAGTGGTCTATCTTATAAGGCATGTTTAGCTATACTGGTGTTTCTCAAGTATTACGATTGGACCCGCTCTACTTTTGTATTAAATAAAATATGTATGCATTCGTACCAATTGATTGTGTTTAATTAGGATTAGAGTTAAACTATCAATTAGAGTGTGTTATTAGCTACTGGTGTTCCTCAAGTATTTGGATTAGGACCACTCAACTTGTGTATTAAACTAAATATTTTAAGTGTAATAAATGCATTCTTCATAACTCATCTATTAGAGTGTGTTATTAGCTACTGGTGTTCCTCAAGTATTCGTATTAGGACCACTCAACTTTTGTATTAAACTAAATATTTTAAGTTTAATAAATGCATTCTTCATAACTCATCTATTAGAGTGTGTTATCAGCTACTGGTGTTCCTCAAGTATTCGTATTAGGACCACTCAACTTTTGTATTAAACTAAATATAAAGTGTAATAAATGCATTCTTCATAGCTCGAAATGTGGCCAATGCTCTGCAGAGGGCGGCTCCAACCTGACCCAACACACTTGCTTGGATGTTTCTAGTTCGTCCAGGTGTGTTTAATTAGAATTAGAGCTAAACTCTGCAGGATAATGGTCTATCTTCAGTGGTCTATCTTATGTTGTTGTCTATCTAAGGCATGTTTAGCTATACTGGTGTTCCTCAAGTATTAGGATTGGGCACGCTCTACTTTTGTATTAAATAAAATATGTATGCATTTGTACCAATTGATTGTGTTTAATTAGGATTAGAGTTAAACTCTGCAGAATAGTGGCCATCCAAAACAGCAGCTCGAACATACCTTTCTGTTCCACGAAAGAAATAAGCCAAAAACATTTGGAATGACACATGAGCAAATGACAGAATTCTAATTTCTGGTTGAATGGTTCCTTTAATCCAACACTGACACATCGCTGTATATAATCTGTAAGTGTAATAACAAACTACTTTGTCCATCATGCTTGACCAATTTGCATTCATAAACCAGTTTGATTAAGAGTCTAAACTAAGCTGTATTGGGAGAACATATTGCTTTAAAAAATGAGGTCCAGAAAATTCAATTGTTATGGTAATGTGGGAATTTCTCGCTCTTTAATTGTATGATGACAGCTGCTGCTGGTTTGGCTCGATGTGAACTTCATTCTCGCTGAGAGGCTGTCACAGATGTACCACTAAACTTAAACGCGAGCTTCCAGAACTCTTCATAATGGTAAACAAAACACCACAGTCCTGCTCACCCTCTCCACAAGAGCCTCCATTAATGAGGAAGCCACTCTCTGGTGTGCAAAACTGTTGTCAGGGGGGAAGGCTTTAGGAGATAAAGGCACTCATCCTACACACACTGTAAGCCATTTTGGATGCTAATACGTTCTCTTTCTTTCATCCTTAGCAGCTGCAATTAGGCGAGAGCGCGTGCTATAAATATTTCACTTTCCTTGAAGGCCTGGCAGCTTGATAAACAGACCACAATTAAGACCTGACAAAAACAGAGACGCACACTGGGAATGTAACGCACAAGACACCGAAAACATTGAAAATGGAAAAAAGGAGGAAAGGAAAGTGAGCAAAGAGGAACTTTCATTTCTTGTTGCATCTAGTATGAAGTCGGAGGCATAAAAACTGTCAAAGAGAGAACAACATGCACCTGTCTAACAGTTGGAGTAAGCAGGAGCTCATTGGCAGATATTGTAAAGCACTAATCATATTCCAGAGTGCTAAACCAAGTCAGCGTGAAGACAGAATAACATCATGTTGCTTCGACAAGGAATCCATCTTGTGTTGCTGAATTCTCTGCAGGTTTCTGGTGAATTTGACAGTATTCGTGGCGTGAACAAACTGTGATAAGTGGCCTATTTGGATAAGGGTACCTCTTCTTAGAGAATTGCTAAAGTGAAAATGTAAAAAGCTGAAGACATCTGAGGGTTGATGGGGCATATCATCATGATTTGGTCTGTCATAAGCCTCACAGAGCTCAGGTAAGGAGATATGATTGGATGATGAGACTAACTCCTCTTCCAAGAAACGGGTCTGATGCAAATCCGAACAGGCATGAAAAAAATGGCTTTTTTTGTGATCAATCGAGTTTCAGTTCATCATCAAATTCTGACACACACACACACACACACACATTTACAAACATCACAAAGCGTCCATGTGTGCTACACACTGTCAAGAACTCTGCAGCATTTTGAATCTAAACTGAGGCAGGATGAGATTGTTCTCAGCCGAACCTCTGCTGATCCTGGATCTGTTCAGAGTTGAGGTGTCAAACTTTTTTTTTGTTTTTAACACAATTCGTAGCAAGATTGAATGGTTTAGTAGGGGGGATGGAAGTTTAGTTGAGGATTTACAATGGGTCTAGTTAACACAGCTCTTAGTATCTCACCTGCCATTTGTTGAATACCACTGAAAGCTCCCAGGTTACTGGAGGAGGTCGCTTGTTGGAGCAACTAGGAGAAAGAGAAACAAAAACAGACCATTAATTTGCAATCATTATTATGTACTGGCTTAAGGTGATGGATATATAAGGATAATGTTTGAAGGAGCTAGTGTTAGCTAAATATAGATGAAACATTGTGGTTTGTTTCCATGTTCCATGCTGTCTGGAGTGACACTATAGAGCAGTCTGTCAACAGTGAAGCAACACAAAAGCCTCTATCTATTAGGGTGTGTTATTAGCTACTGGTGTTCCTCAAGTATTTGGATTAGGACCACTCAACTTTTGTATTAAACTAAATATTAAGTGTAATAAATGCATTCTAACCAACAAAATAGTAGTCATTTCAAATATTTTTGAGCTCTAATATACAAGAGGTGTGCTATTTTATAGTGCAGCACAACAAAAAGCTAGAAACAAAATAACTCAGCATCACACATTATTGCGATGAAGCTGGCTAGGCCAAAAACTGAAAGCTTTAGCACTGCAAGCCTGGTTAAAACACTGTTGGAAAGGTTACAAAGCAAAACTAATTTATTCAACATACATAAAATAATGCTAACTTTGGATTCTGTGGTCTCTAAACACAATAACCTGCGATTAACATAAAACTCCGAGAGTGAAAATCATGTAAAAATATTCAGAGGAACAAAATCATAAAAGACTCGAGGACCACTTCAAGGTATTAGCCTCATACATTGGAGCCAGTGAAAACTGTCATGCTAAGAGTCACCCGTCAGTTCTGTTGGCAGTGTGTTGCTGTCCTGTGCAGTTTCTGCACATGAAAGGGGAGAGGAAAGCAGACTCTAAATGACTCTAGAGGATTAGGATGACATTGAACTAGACCCCTCAGACTGCTTAAAAGCTAAACGTAACCTCAAAATGACAGGGAAGTGGAAAAAGGCAGAAAAAGGAGAAGCAGAATGGTGGGAGAGATGGCCCTGTCCCAATGCTCTTGCATAGTCCTTTAATCCTCACCCACTGTCCTTATGGACTAAAACGCAAGTAAATGTCACCACCATGTTGTATCCTCTTTATATTTAGGAGGATGAAGACGGGCATGAGTAAAACAGGGAATTTATGCATTGTCCTCCTCCCAATCCAATTACACAACAGAACCCAAGCCGGGTTCCGCAAGTAAAAATCTCTTACATTTTTTTCTATAGAAAGAAAGACTGTTAATAAAACTGCATAACCCTTTTAAGACAGACCTACCAAGATAGTTAAAGCCCATATATGCTTCTCTATTAATTCTATAGGTTTTGTTTATATCGTTTCTACATTTCTTTTTAAAACATAATTTTATTGTTATTTTATTAGACCTGCTGCACATTCTTTGCAATGCAACATGTCATTGGTTAACAAGTAAAATTGTAGTGACTGGTTGGTTTGGCATCATGGCTTTATTAGGCTTTTTACTATAGATGTTTTAAAAGGCCAGTGAAGAAAACGAATTAGAATTCCTAGTGTGTTTATGGCTTAAATCCCCTTCATTGTCCACAGCTATATTCAAAGACTTCATGACTTTTACAGTTTGTGATTTACTGGAAATGGATTACGAATGAGGCTATTATTATAAATACGTTTTCGTAATAATTACAAAATATAAGCATTTTAGAGCTTAGCATAAAATTTATTTAAAAGACAATAATAATATTTTACATGAATTTCCAGGTTTTTAAATCACAGTTTTAAATTGTACTGTGTGTTTTATTTTTTCTAGACAGCAGGAAACCTGGAAAATCTGAATTAATTTAGGGCTGCACGATTAATCAAACACAATTAATTTGCGATTGTCTGCACACTTTGACAGAAGAGCCGGTTCTTTGTTTAGTACTAAATCTCCATACGCCGCTGTTAAATGGAGGAGCGTTTACTACACAGAGCTGTAGTTCTCTGACAAACTACGCAAAATCCCGTTCATTACTGTGAACAATTTCGTCAATTTGTTTCAATTTGCGGATCTTCTCAGTGTAAATGCTGTATAAACCTTCTCTGTGTAGACATTTAATAATATGTGTTTACTCCAAACTCACTTAATCAGTCGAGTGTTAAAGGATGTATCGATTAGCATTTCATTATAGATATACTTTATTTTGATTAAAATTTTAACAATAAAATCTCCATTTATCGCCATAGTTGTGTGGTTATTAGTCACTTGAATCAATGAAAGTATTTAAATTTTCTGTTTATTCAGCTGCAGTGGTTTATTCTCAGGGCCTATTTAGATATTCCACGTGAGAGCGCCCCCTGGCCTTCAGATGGAGATTTACTGCTGATCACAGAACTATGCTTCTCCGAAATTTGCGCACGAGCTTCTGTCTAATCGTGATTTCGATTTCAAGTCAATTTATTACACGGCCCTATAAGACATGTTTTGATTTTCAGTGTAATAATGCTTGTTTTACCTCATTTTAAATTATTTAAAATCTTGAGGCCCTCTCGCAAGTTTGATGTGGCCCCCTAGTGGTTAAGAACCACTTCCCTAACAGCTTCTCAACAGCAGCACTACCCTTTACAATTCTGAGTATGGGGACCGGTATCGAAGCGAACTTCGATCAAGGCGCGATCGAAGTTCAACAGATGAGAGATTTGAAAAAGGGGTTAAGACTAGCTCAGAGAGAGCAAGAGGGGTGGGGGCGGGGCAGGTGGGCGGAGACAGTGACTGACTGCGGCGGCTGCGCTGGCTGTGCTGCTGGTGGGCGTGGCTGCGTGGGTGTGTCCTCTTACTGCCAGATACTGCGGGGTGAGGCCAGTCAGGCCGGTCAGGCTGCCCCAGGCAGACGCGCTGTTCAACTGCTGCATCTGCTGCGCCAACTGCTGCTGCAGCCGCCGCTGTTCCTTATCCTTCTGCGTGTCGGCAAACTTCACCACCATGGGGGAGGAGCAGCCCTGTGTGGACAGATTGAAAGAGAGAAGAGGAAGGTGGAAGAGGGAGAGGGGTAAAAAAAAAAAAAAAAAAAAAGAGGGAAAGCTAAATATCTAGAAGAGCAATGATCTTGTGCAGTGGTACTGCATAAACCGATAAAGGCACACAAACACACACACAACGGCTGGAGCGACGGGAGTTCTTGGTGAAATGAGAGTTCTGTGCTGTGCTGCTGATTTTATTTCCCAGGAAAGCGATTTCCTGCTTTATAAAACTATTTCATCATCTGTCTGAGAGAGCGAGCGAGATCTCCCACCCCACAGCCCTCACTGCACCCTACAGACCTGCGCATTTCAGCTAATCTCTCACACGTTCAGTTTCTTTTCGACAAAAACAAACAGACCTAAACATCATGGGACTGACCTGCGGTGCCTGTTTAACTAAAGTCCTGGGGGTCAGAATATAATAAAAAAGGGTGTGTGTGCATAGCAAGCAACGTGTTAGTTCTTGAAACGGTTATTTAACCAAAATGTAAGATTTTCTCTGCATCATATTCCTTGAAACCAGTTAAAATGCCTTTTTATTAAAATTCAGCACGTTCTCCAACAAATGTTTATTGCCATAATGCATTTGTATGTTTTATTTAAAAAAAATTTTTTTAATTATTATTATTATTTTTGGTGATTCTCATTAGTTTCTAATTACTATAATACAACAATTTATTGTACAAATGCCATTTATTTATATCTGCATAACACAGATCATTTACAATTAAAATAATACATCAATGTTATTCTCAATGGTGATTCTAATTAGATTCAAATTACTATAATACGATAATTTATTGTAATGTAAAATTTGCGTAAATTTGCATCAAATGCATAAAACAGAACAAAACAAAACACTTCATTTAAATATATTTTGGTAATGCGATATTGCATTTTTTTCATTGATGGTAAAATGAAGTGGTCTAAGCAAATGTGTTTAATAAACTAAATTTTTAGACATGATTCAAAACAGTTGTATTTTCAGCAAAGCAATGTTTTTTTTTCTTATTCATGGGACAAAATCTGACCTGGGCGTGAGATTCAACCAAATATGTTCCATAACAAATCGACACAGAATACTACTACTTCTCTGACGCGAACACATCAACACACACATTACAGAAGACTTTGTGAATGGTGTTCAGTGAGAACATTCATAAACGCCATTACATGTATTAATATCAAAGCTGTTCCTCAGGCAACAGCAGCTTACTCAGGGCAGCCATATGGAGCCACAAGAGGACGAGAGATTGAGACGAGTGCTTTAAGGCAATTATTCTACATCTCTGTCTCTTGTCTCTACCTCACTGGTGCTGATTCACTCTGATAAATCTTTCTGCTGCTTTTATTGTGCTCTCTCTGAACTGCAAACCACAGTCTGACAAAAAAAGATGAAAGATCACAGACCTTCTAGAACGCAAGTGTGTGTGTGTGTGTGTGAGAGAGAGAACATTTGAGAGTTTCTTGGAGGTGGAGCGCCTCGCATCCACCTGGAGCGTTCTTCGGTGTTCCTTCCATTCAGAGAGCTGATTTTCTTATTTCTGCTCTCAGATGGAGGGGAGGTAAAAATAAAACTTGTACGGGTGGGGGGAATGAGATTTAACTCAAGCTGTCAATCGAGGGGTGCCATCGCCGAGTGAACATCTCAAGAGACCTAAAAAATCTCATTACTCACTGGCTCTGTCTCAGTCTTTCTCTCCTACACACACACACACACTTTACAGGCTAATGTAAAAGAAGCAGAATGATGATAAAATATAAGCTCATGTTAACATTGTTAAAATTGGTATCACTTGACTTGACTGAAAACATGCCCAGTTCACATTTCCCCATTAGATGAAGACTGTATTTTTTGTGTGTTCATTTATGTCTATACATAAAAGAAAATATGTATAGAAGTAATACACTTTTTAAAGAAATAAATTTGAATTTGTAAGCAACAGAGAAATTTGTTGAACTGTCCTCCTTAGGATAAAAATAAGAAAGTAGAAAGAAACACTGTATTATTGTACATACAGTATAATTAAAAACAAACTGTGTGTGTATCCATCTATCTATCTCTATATATATATATATATATATATATATACATATGTATGTATCTTATAAGCATGTAATTTTGTTGCTTAAAATATTAATAAATAAATACTATTTATTTCTACATATTAGAATGTGTAAATGTTAGAATGTTGTAATAACAAAAACAAAACAAAATATATTACATAAAATAAATAAAATTAAAGAGTTTAATAAAATGACACACTTTTGAGATTTAGATAAGCATATACTGAAGCCACTACACCTCAAAATTATGTAGAATGTCAAGCAACAATGAAAAAAAAGTACAAATAAATCTAAATATTCCTTAAATTATAGGACTACTGTATATACATTATATAATATCTGACTAATATATATGACCTGGCCTGCCATGCACACACTCCCATGAAATATACAGGTGTAAACGAGCGTGCATCTGTGGAGAGACACACATATACACACACACACACCACAAAAACACAGTAACGGCATCACAGAGATAAAAAGAGACAAACATATCAAACGAGATGAATGTCCAGGGAAACTATTGCAATCCACAAAACTGAAAACAACCCTTTGAGACGACACTAAAGGAGCAAGGCCGTTTACTGTGTTACTGTGTGCGTGTACCCAAGCGCATGCATGACCACCCTCTGTCATATCCGTTTTCATTAAGTCATGACATTCAGAAAGGCCACAAATTCCTCGGTGTGAGGGGAGGGTGGAGAGATGGCCCGAAAACAAACAACAACCCGACACGATTTACTCACTCTCATCTAAGCCGTCTAATTACTTTGCCTTTGCAAAAAAATGACTACTTTGGACACATACTGTGCAAAGAAACACAACAGAAGCATCCTGAAGCGAATGGTGGATCATTTATACATGGTCAGCTAGATGAAGGCTGAATATATTTGTAAATTTAGCCATGGATTGATAATTACAAACCTTCAGAGGCTTGACGAAGCAGCTTAAATCCATTAGTGTCAGCGATTTCTGATTGGTTAATAGGTGGTCTTTAAAACTGGGTGTTGGTGTTAAAAATGAGTGTATGCAAGGGTTAACATGCAATGGGAAGTCGCACACACACACAGGCGAATAGTTAGGGCCCTGTATTAGACAGCTGTCAGCACCCTCTGATTTGGTGTGTCAGAGCTTTGACACTTTGACAGGCACCGAGACGGACTGCTAAACTCTGAGAGCAGCACGCCGGCATTCTACAGGGCAATCACAATGCAAGGGCCCGTCGGAGGTCTGTTATTAAAGCGTCTGTGACATCGTCACCATGAGACCCATCTGCCAATGGCAGACTGGTTGCGTGGTGGGTGCGGGGGGTCCTTCTTAGTTTGACCCATTTGACCAGGGGTGGTTTTGGCAATGCCTGACAGTAATAACAGGGAGCGCAGAGGCACTTAATATGGTGTTGAAAGTTCTACAGAAAAGTGAGTGACTGAGGGAAAAGTTTCATCTTGTTTCAACTTTATAGGGAAAATATTAGAATCTGTACAAGGTTGTAATACTGGCCGCCAATTTAAACAGAAACAAGAGAGAAAAAGATAGAGAGAGAGAGTAAGAGAGGCTCTGTTCTTAAATATAGTAAGCTTGCTAGGCAGCACCCTCATTTAAATTAACATCAGCATGTTAAACAACCATATTCTAATAAGCAAAACCCTGCTAAAAAAAAAACAGCATATGCTGGTTAGGTATTTATTGATGCTGCTGGTTTACGCTGGTTTTTTTGCTGGTTTATGCTGGTCATGTGCTGGCAACCAGCTTAAACCAAGAAAGAACCAGCTTCAACCAGCATCAAAACATACCTAACCAGCATATGTTGCTTTTTCAGCAGGGAATAAAGCAGAGAATTCAAAAATTGGTGAATGTGGACAGATTAGCATTCTGCTAAGCTAAAAACAATGCTGTTATAAGAAGTGGTAACATTAGGGACATTTTTCAGGCAAAAAAAGCTGGTGTAGCAACTAGTTCAATTCCAAACTAAGCAATTTTATATTGGTTAACGCATTCAAAATATATGTTCAAACAAATTGGAATATGATACGAAACTAGTGTTAACCATTAGCATTTCGCTAAGCTAACAACGCAACACTCTAATGGAAAAAAAGGGGTTAATTTTTTATTATATACTTCGCAGGAACTGAATGAAATATGTTTGCATTAACGTCATATATCTTTCACCATTTTGGAATCAAGCAAATATTCAAGTAATTGCTTTTAGTCAGCCATAACTACTTTTGATGATGCTATGAGATTAATTATATTTAATAACAGGCATTTCTTACTGCATCGTATGCAATCTTCGATGCATTTTTTTGACGCAATGCATCTTCTGGAATAACTTTTCGCACCCTTAAGATGCTAAATGTCTACTTAGGCGGCTCATTATGTTTTGGAAAAGAGCAGAGATAGAGAAGATTAAGACAGAGAGAGAGAGTGTGTGTGTGAGAGAGAGAGAGAGAGAGAGAGAGAGAGAGAGAGAGAGAGAGAGAGAGAGAGAGAGAAGACAAGGGTACAGTACCTCCATGGTTTGAGACTGATGCATGGCTTTGATTGCATTCTGTGCCATAGCCCTGGTAGAAAACGTGACAAACGCACATCCTGCAGGAGGGAGGGGAGGGACGTGGGAGGGAGGGAGGAGAGGAGAGGAAGGAGAGACGAGAGAGAAACAAAACAAGACAAAAGGGTTGGACAGGTTGTTATAAAGCCAAAAAACAAAGATCGTACAAAGAACACAGCAGACAACAGTGCTATACAGTTGCTAGAATAGAACAATCAACATTCAACATTCAGCTTCAGATAAACATTCAACATTCAACATCTCAAAATACACACTCAACAAAATGTCAGCAATGGATATCAGTTCTTTAGTTTTGTTTGGTGCGATGGCTTGGAGACTAAAGTATGGGGTTAGAGTGTATGTGTAACTCTCGCATTCTCATACACATGTAAGGTTACTGTGATACCAAAAACTGTCATTGGTTGTAACGATTTCAGTGAAATTCTCAATTGCAATTTTGAAACCACAACAAAAGAACTGAAGATACTTTGTTTAAAAATGTATACATTGATATAAAAAAATACAATGTTTTCATGAACTTTTTGAAGCTTGAATGGCATTTCAATGGAGGGGCAGAAATCTCTCAAGCTTCATAAAAATAAATAAATAAATAAATAAAATAATAATAATATATATATATATATATCCTAATTTGTAAATCAAAGATTATCGAAAGTCTGAACAGCATAACAGGTTTCTATAAATGTATAATTAAATTAAGTTTTAAGATTTAAACATTTAGCCCCAGTTTCACAGACAAGGCTTAAACTAGTCCCAGACTAAATTGTACGTTTGAGCTGT
>JAUCMT010000088.1:10005255-10022578 GCA_032357475.1 Enteromius thamalakanensis
GTGTAAGTTACAGGAAATGATGTCACTTTCACTCACTGATAAGATCTGAAGCACTGAAAAGTATCTGTGCTCTCTCTGAGAAAATATTTGAATCTAAAAACTTCTTACACCAAGAGTTATTTTTAAAATTCTGTAACTACAATATCAAAAGGAAAACAGAATTTATTACTGATCTCACATTGGATTATTTAAAGGTTATTTTTAATCATGTTTTCATTAGTGTCATGTTTTCTCAGCTTTTATGCCAGTGAATTGAGGTTTTGAAAAAAAAACAAAAAAACAATTGCCATGTACTGTATCTGATGTATATACAAAATAAAGAATATTTAAGAACAGGTAGTGTGCAGTCACTCACAAAAATACGTGTATGTTAATTATGTAGCATATGTATAAAAGTATTAAAAAAAACGTATGACAGAAATAATATAAACAATATACTTATGTGCAGACTAAATGTATTGTTTGAGACACTTAATTGCAAGTTAACTGAGATTATATGTAAATTAAAATATAAAATATAAATATTAGTGTCTATATATATATATATATATATATAGACACTAATTAGCCAAACTTTTTTGTTTTGTTTTTGAGGACCCACTAAGTAGAATTTAAGTACATCTATATTTGCCATTTCAAAATTACTGCTATTGCTTTTGAAATATGATTGGAAATATGAAAAAAAAAAAATATGTATTTAAATTTTTAATTACACATTTATAATGATGGAATTGCAATGCACTGCATTTAAAATATATTCAATTTAAAAGTTATAACACACTATAGTTAACATTTCAATCAAGTACTTTGCATATGCTTTAGAATGTAAGTCAGCAACTCAAAACTTGCACATTTGTACTTCTTCACAACAAAAAAATAAAATGTACTTAAAATGAAAAAGTTTACTATTACATTATTACAAAGTGCTCTTTTTAAAAGTCTGCTTAAGTGTATTAATAACCAAAATCATAAAAAATATTGTATTTATACTAAGTACACTTAAGTGGAATTATTTTATTTCATTATCATTGAGTGCACATTCAATACAATTAAGCACTTCTTTTTCACAAGAGTCATGACAGCAATTGTTATGTGTCAGTGTGTTAATCAGTCTCGTTAAAAACAAACTCACTGATCTCTGTTGGCTCCTTTGGCACCCTGGACAGTCTCTCCAGAGCCTTTACTTATACTGAAGCTGATGTGAAACAGAGCACATGAAAGTCGCTGTGACCTTTCCAAAAATGTCAGTGCTAGGACTAGTGTAATAATGAGGAGTAGAGCAGAGGGAAGTCTACTTTAACCTTTAAGGGCAGCAGAACTACACTATGATAGTGCTGTGCTGTTAGCAACACGGCTACGCTGCGCTACACGCTACAAACACAGCCACCAGTGATCTCAGACTGATTCTAGCATACTCTCCCTGCTGTAAATAACAGCATATGATGGTTAGATTGGTTTTGTGCTGGGATGCTGGTTTATGCTGCTTTAATATTTATGTATTAACTATTACTTTTCCTTCAATAAATAATAATAAAATAATAAACTAATTTGCTGTTTATTAAAAATGTGTAAGTTAGTTGTTAATTTGAGGTATTGGGCAGGATTAGGGATGCAGCATAAGGTCATAAGGCATTGCTTAATAGTTGGCCTATAAATTACTAATATTCTTGTAATATGCATTCTGATAAGCACGTTGTGAGACCCTACAATAAAGTGTTACCAATATTTTGATAATTAACGTACATCTGTATTTCAGCTTCATGCTGTTATGGACATTTAAGGACATTATCCATTTTTGTGTTCGATTAATATTCAAAATTCTCAAATATGGTCGCTCTACCCTCATTTTTCAGTAATCACACGGCCCATTAGTGTTATGAGCGTGGAAATGTAACTGTAAAACAAACGGACACCAAAGAGATATCAGGGATAGATGGAGTCAATCCGTTCTCTGAAGTGTCTTTGGATGATAAAGTCCCCTGTGGAGCATAAATGTGCCGTCATCCACACTAATCACCGCCTGAGCTCAGATCACCACTAAACCGCAGTTACATTTCATACATCCATCATCCTCTCACGTCGCCTTCACTAGCACACTGTCCTTCTAGGATTTGATAGGAAGCACCATCAGGCGGCAGCTGCTTGAGTCAGCGGTGGGTGACTGATGGGATCCTGGAGAGGGTTAGTCCTGTGTTAATGTGCGGGATGTACTGGAGCGATTGTCTCAGTGGGTCTCGCTGTCTGGTTAACTGCATAAATGCGAAACGTCGCCTGCACACAGTGGTGTGTGAAATGACGTCCAGCTGTTTTTAATAGCCTATCGCAATCGAGTGACAGACACAACAGGAGAACAAGAATTGCTGTCATATCACTGTCCTCCCACACTAACGATATTTAGATATTTTCTTGTGTGTAGGATGCATATAAACTGACATTTCAGGACTAAATTTGACCGAATGCAAATTTTTCACATTTTGCAGGGTTACACACCGCTTCACCTGGCTTCTCTACACGGACATGATAAAATCATCCAGCTGCTAATCAATAACTACAGTAAGTCCACTGTTTTAGAAGATTCCTCATTAACTACACCTAAAGATGTGTTGTCGGCGTCTGTATACAAGTCTGCAGTCAGTTGGTGTGCATCTTTTGTTGTCTAACCTTTGTCTCTGCACATAAATATTTTGGGAGGACAAAAGGTTACATTTTGGGGGTAAGAAGTCATGTCGTGCAACCAGCATGTAGGAAAGGAAATTATATAGAGAACCCCTGAAGGCCACAATCATTTTGTGAGTTCGTTTTAAAATGTCATTTGGTTTAACCTTCAAAAAACACTTAATGAAAATTATGAATCAACATATATGATTTTATTTGAGAATTTTATTAAATAAGATGTGTACACAATACTTGAAGATTATGTACTTTAAGTAAATAATTGTGCACAATACTTCAAGAAAATATGTTAATGCGTTTTACTTGAGGGTTACACCACATTTTGGATTTATTAAATTTAGATTATTGTCAAAGAATATAATAGTTGGAGAAATTTTTTTTCAAAACTATTTTATTTTATTTTATTATTTTATTTATTTTTGACAGAACTTTTAGGCAACAATTCTTTTAGGTCTTATACTGGTACATTTCCTTTCTGACAATGGTCTCAAGTTCTGTTGCTACCAACAATTTGCTGTCACCCCACAATTTTAATAACCATTAACAAACACCATCGCAAACTAACAAAGTTGGAACTACAGCTGCGTAGTTTCTTGTAGTATAACGTGGACTTACATAGATCGTGCTCTTGAGCAACATAAGCAAGCTAACATTTTATGCATTCTATATCAGTCATTCTATTTACATATACCAATTACTTTCTTCAACTGTTAGTTTGTCAAGAGAATGGAAGTGTCTTTTTTGAACAGTGTGCATATGTGAATGTTCTCTCTGGAACTTGCAATTGAATAAAACATCTGGAAATTAAGCACAAATTGAGAACTATATAGTGAAGTAGTCGTCAGACACCATGTTTGTTATTTACAGCAACAACCTTGCAATAATTTAATCTCAAACCAATTAATTAGCAAAATGTATTACTCCATTAAAAGAAAGAGGAAATCCAGCTAACAGACACAGATATAATCAGTGATGCAAAGCTGAAGTTTCTGTGCAGTCACGAATGATAATTGGTTTTTAGGAGAGAAAACTCAAGCGACGGTCTCACACTGTGAGCTAACACTAGCTGCCGCTAATGAAGCTAACTAGGGTGTGTGTCAATAGAGTAATTCAAAGAGCAGTCCCTTGAGATCTTGGACGGCGTACACGCATGTGTGTGTGGTAGGGGGGTCTTGTTTGTAAAAGCCCCTAACACAGAATAGATGCCCATATGTTGTGTGTTAGGTGGCCGCTCGGCCCTGTTGTGTTTGTAATTCACTAAAACACATATGGTCCAGGTCAATATTAGATCCCACCTCCTCTGAACAAACCACAGAGTTTCCATATGGCGTGTGGAAATGGATACTCCATGGTGTCCCATCACCACATACAGCTCACTTGGACCCTACGCTGAGAGACAGAGAGAGGGTTGTCCTTCTTTTTGTTCAGTTTTTTTTTTCATACTGTGATTGTTCAGCCAAACTGTAAATTGTTCTCTTCACAGAAAGACATTACAGTTATGCAGAACAGTAAAGTTTACGGCAGTGGTGCTCGATTGGTTTTTAAATGTCACATTGGGCTTAGTCATGTCCATTCATTTAATTTTGCTAAATAAATAAATAAGTGAATGTCTTCTATTATGGAAACACTGCATGATATTTTAGAGTAATTAAATTTAGACTTTTCTTAAATAGGATAGTAGTTGGTAGCCTTTCAAAAATAGCCTTTCAAAATTAATTAACTAATGAGTTAATTCAGATGTGTAAACAATACTTGAAGAATAGATCAATTTAATTAAATCTGTTACAATATTTAAAGCTTAAAGAAAAATTTAATGTCTTTTTCTTTGATGGTTGCTCCACATGACATTTTAAAATCATTAAATCTAGACTTTTGTTAAGTAATATGATAGTTGGTTAAAATCGATAAACCGAATGAATGAATGCGATGGCTTAAAGACACCTCTTATGGTTACACCACACATTTAAGAGTCACTAAATTTAGACTTCAATAAAATATATTATAGTTTTGTAGAAATATTATAGTAGTTGGTAAAAAAAAGGTCTAAACAATATTTGAAGAATATAGAATTTCAGTAAATTTTTTATACAATTTCTAAAGTGTAAATAAAATGTTAATGCCTTTTACTTGATAGTTACACCATATGACATTTTAGAGTCATTGAATTTAGATTGTAGAGCAGTTGGTAAAAATAGTCTTTCAAAACTCTTTCATTTATTTACTTGTTTGTTTGTTTGTTTGTTTGTCTGTAAATAATGCTTAAGACATGTATTAATCATGCAAAGAAAACATTACATTTTAGTTGATGGGTACATCACATGACATTTTTAGAGTCATTTAATTAAAACTTTTATGGATTGCATTTACAGTATTTATGTCAAAGCAGCATAACTACAGAGCATTTTTCTAAAAGTCCATTTTGCTTATAGATTGGTTCGAGATCAAATTATTGTCAAGTTGTTGCTGTACAACCAAAAATGGCATTCTAATATTTTACTTAATCTGCCCATGTTTATCTAGCCAAGTGCATTTAAATTACACTGAAAACTGAGAAATGCAGCTTTAGAGCACTGGACATAAATCATTTTAATTGTTAGAAGTTTCCTAATAATTCAACATTGCATCAACAAATTATTTTTTATTTTTGAAAATGAGAGAGTAATTTTGGTTTGACCTTTTGAAGTGACATCAACAAGGAAAGTCATTGAAAGTGTTTTCCTATCCATTAACTATCGTTCATTTGTTTCCCTTTGCTATCAGCAACAACAGGCCTGCCAGTTGACAAGCACAGATCTAGAAGTATAAATCCAGACAGATTTGATGGCCTGAAGATAAACACCCCTGGCTGAAAACATCTCACAGATTTTGTGAATGTCAAGCTTTTTCCCAGACTGACATGGTTGTCATGGATATTTGAAGACGTGTCAAACACTGACAAAACCTCACTCTCATCAGCGCACTTTATTCTTTCTCCATAAAACTTGAATTCAGTCACTAAACTAAAGGTGTTTAACTTTTTATGCATGGTATAACAGCTCATTTAAAGAGACGCTTCAATCAAAATGTTAAGTTCTGTCACCAGGTCCTCACTGACTCTCACTGTATGAATTTTCAGTGTGGCCTTTATGAATCAGACATAGCATGTTGCAGGTGTGTCTCCAGTCAGACTGATGAGATCTCCAAATCTCCAGACCTTCACCTGAGAACCTCCAGAGCAATGAGCCGTGCCTGTCCAAGCTGCCCCGTCACTTAGTCACCAGACGGGTCACTCCTCACACATCGGCTACAGCGTGTTGATGCATTCGACTGCCTCATGTGTTTCTCTTCACCTCATCAACTTAAGAAGTAGTTACAAAGATCATGCATTAATTCAATCATTTAATTTGAGTTTGTATAAGCGTTAATTCGAGATTAATTTGTACAAGAATGGAGGATCAAACAATTAACATTTGTTAGTGTTAAGAGTCATTAATTAGCACAGATGCATATTTAATTTTTTATAATAAACACAACATTTGGTGGAAATAGTGAAGAAAATATTATTATTAGTAGTAGTAGTAGTATTATCATTATCATTTTTATTATAAAGTAGCTTGTAAAAATTTGTATTATCTTGTTAAGGCTAGTCTTATATGTTGCCTAAATCTATAAATCATATAAATCTATATGTAGATTTATTATTATTATCATCATTATTATTATTATTTTATTTATTTATTTATTTTTTATCTTTTTTTTTTTCTCCTTAAAATATTAAATATACAGTGGGTACAGAAAGTATTCAGACCCCCTTAAATGTTTCACTCTTTGTTATATTGCAGCCAGTATAGTAATTTTATCAATTCCGTTTTTTTCCCTCGTTAATGAACACACAGCACCCCATATTCACAGAAAAACACAGAATTGTTGACATTTTTGCAGATTTATTAAAAAAGAAAAACTAAAATATATCATATGATCCAGTATCAAGTATTCAGAGCCTTTGTTCAGTATTTAGTAGAAGCACCCTTTTGATGGAATACAACCATGAGACTTTTTGGGAAAGATGCAACAAGTTTTCCACACCTGGATTTGGAAATACTCTGCCATTCCCTCTTGCAGATCTTCTCCAATTCTGTCAGGTTGGATAGTAAACGTTGGTGGACAGCCATTTTTAGTTCTCTCCAGAGATGCTCAATTGGGTTTAAGTCAGGGCCGTTAAAGAACAGTCAGTGAGTTGTTGTGAAGCCAATCCTTGGTTATTTTAGCTGTGTGCTTCAGGTCATTGTCTTGTTGGAAGGTAAACCTTCGACACAGTCTGAGGTCCTGAGCACTCTGCAGAAGGTTTTGGTCCAGGATATCCCAACCTGGCCGCATTCATCTTTCCCTCGATTATAACCAGTCGTCCTGCCCCTGCAGCTGAAAAACACCCCACAGCAGGATGCTGCCACCGCCATGCTTCACTGTTGGGACTGTATTGCACAGGTGATAAGCAGTGCCTGGTTTTCTTCACACATACAGCTTAGAATTAAGGCCAAAAAATTCTATCTTGGTCTCATCAGACCAGAGAATCTTATTTCTCACCATCTTGGAGTCCTTCAGGTGTTTTTGAGCAAATGCAGGTTTTCATGTGTCTTGCACTGAGGAGAGGCTTCCATCGGGTCACTCTGCCATAAACGCCCGGCTGGTGGAGGGCTGCAGTGATGGTTGACTTTCTACAACTTTCTCCCATCTCCCGACTGCATCTGTGGAGCTCAGCCACAGTGATCTTTGGGTTCTTCTTTACCTCTCTCATAGCTTAGTTTGGCCGGACGGCCAGCTCTAGGGAAGGGTTTTGGTCGTCCCGAACGTCTTCCATTTAAGGCTTATGGAGGCCACTGTGCTCTTAGGAACCTTAAGTGCAGCACAAAATTTTTTTTAACTTTCTGTGCCTTGCCACAATTCTGTCTCTGAGCTCTTCATGATTCTCATTTGCTCTGACATGCATTGTGAGCTGTAAGGTCTTATATAGACAGGTGTGTGGCTTTCCTAATCAAGTTCAATCAGTATAATCAAACACAGCTGGACTCAAATGAATGTTTAGAACCATCTCAAGGATGATCAGAAGAAATGGACAGCACTTGAGTTAAATATATTTATCACAACACAAGGGTGTGAATACTTAGGACCATGTGATATTTCAGTTTTTATTTTTTAATAAATCTGCAAAAATGTCAACAATTTTGTGTTTTTCTGTCAATATGGGGTGCTGTATGTACATTAATGAGAAAAAAAAGAATAGACGTAAAAACTGATGTATGCAATGTATTTTATTTTTTAAACATTTAATAAACATATAAATACAATGCATGACTTCAGTTGCTGAAGTTAGTTCCCAAAAATAAGTGTAAAACTCCTGAAAACTAAATAAAGACAAGCAATTTGTCATGTTAGTATGTGGGCAGGTTATATATTAAACTAGTAGATTGCCAGTGGAAAGTCACAGAAACTAGAATAAAGTGTGTGCAAACTTGAGTACGATCTCAGGTTATCTAATACTGTGTGTTTATTTTGCTTTAGGACACTTCAAATTGAGTTCGTTTAACTGGCACACTTTTCTTAATATAATCTGCCCATTAATTGGTAATTTCAAAAGCTGGAAAACTGTCCTTATGGGAGAAAAAAAAAAAAAAGGAAAACCAAATCCTTTTTAGAGAAAATCAGTTCTAATTGGCGGATGCCACAGGGAAAGACTGCCAGAGAGACACGCGGGAAGTTAACGCTCACCTTGTAACTTTGTTGGTGGAAAAATCTTTCAATACTGTCTAATTTAACAGCCTAAATGAAAATGCGTTAGAGTGAAGCTAAAGGCTAGCGGTGGCCATTACGACCCCACGGCAGTGTCAGAGGCCTTGATGAAGCTGGACCTGAAAGAGGCACTCTAACTGCAGCTAACTGAACTACAGGAGCACTCATCACCCCGTCTGAAAGCCAATCACACACCTCGGTTTTGCCGGAGATATCCGTCGCAATCCCTGTGTGTGCGATAGAGAGAGAGTACAGGACTTGAGTAATGCTCTCCCACCCTGCCCTGACTCATCCTCCATAAGAGTGAGAGGATGGGCGGCACTGTGAACGTGTACATGCCATCTTCCTGTCTGAGTGTTAACAACTCCGCAGAACCGAGGTTAACGCCTACGCTTTAGTGCTATTCTGAAACCCGGAGAGCTACCTCTCTGTCTACCGCCTACATAGGCGCCATCGGAATCAAAACTAAACATCATAAATGACTGATTTGGAACATCACTGCATTCAAGTCGTGCTGAAAGGGTCGTATCTACGAGATAAGCGAACATGAATGCCACCTGAACGTCGTAATTAAGAGTCTGAAACCCTTTAGTTCAGATTCTCTGAGCAGCAGGTTTGTAAATTAGAGAATCAAGTTGGAAGCTATTTTTCAGTTGATACTGTTGACTAGTATTAGTTTGCATGCATTGAAAAAAATGTTTGTTAAACAAAAATATGCGTCAAGATTCCAGTGCCATTGCAATGCGACATTATCAGTCAAATATCACAGCCAATCAGAAGCATGTATCTAAAAGAGCACTGCTTTCGCAAACTAAATAGGTACATTTATCTTATTCATAAATATGAAAATTTTTTAACATTGTTACATGTGACTGATAACATCTTTGTCACAGAATACACTCGTTGGTTCGCAGAAAGTTTTAACGTACATATTTTCTTTGATTTATTTTCAAGATCTGAGGTAAACAGTTGTTGCTTTCGGCATGGCTAATGATATTTAAAACTCACCCTTTAAACGTTGAAAGCCTCGTCGTCGCGGAAATGTAATGAATTTTGTTCCGCCACCATTGCTAGTTAACGCAAAAACTTGGATAGCATACTTGCAGTTAGGGCACAGTGTCAGGATAGTGCGACCAAGCCATATTACCCATCATGCTCTATAGCAGCACAATACCGTATTAATTGCGCACATAAAGGCAATTAACAGAAGGATTTAAAATTTACTGGATTCCATTGTTTTTGTTTGTAAACATGCTAATGTTAATATTTGATCGTCATCCTCTCCTTTTCCCGCTTTTTGTGAGAATGATTCTCAAGACCTAGCTTTTTGATTTCACTGTCTTACATGTGCTAAAACACAAAAAAAAACACTTTATTAACATTCAATGTCAATCTTTTTTTAACTTAATTGTGTTGTACTGACCAACACAATCATTTCTGACCAAACCCACATGATGTTAATAGTTCAAGTAGAAAGTTTACAGAACGACGAAAAAGGCAGCAGCGAAACACGCAAACAAATTGTTAGCATGTTGCTAAGCTAATTGTGCGATACTATAAAGATCTAAACATCACGAATACTGACCCAAACTGTTTTTTATTTATTTGAATTAGTTAAAAATTATGAAGAAATCTGGAATATTGATTAAAAAATTGTTGCCACTCAGTCCACTTTAGTCCATTCTAGCAATGACTAAATAGATTTTTTTAAGCATAGCTTTTGAAATTATTGTGATACAGTTTGTGCAACATTACGCAATTTATCAACTCAAGCCATGAGGTTAAATACATTAATGAATATATATATAAAGAATTTATATACTATAAGTGCTTTAACACAAATAAAAGCTTCACGCTTTTTAAGAATTCTGAAATGTTTATAAGCACATTTTTCACAAGTAATGCCTTTAGGTTTTGAACCTAGTTTTTGAAAAATGGAATAAAAAATGGATGCAAGGAAGAAACAGGCAGACAGGAAACGAAGAAGCAAAACGGGAAGTCGGAGACTCAAGTTAACACATCACACATGTGGGCAGCTACACATGACACAGCATGACACTCTCCTGCTGCGATGGCTTTTGCGATGTAGCCGATTAAAACAGGAAACGCACGCTACCTTTGCTCTGTGGTGGGTTCTGACTACGATCTCGCAGTATGTTGATCTGGTAGACGGCTCCGTACGGCTCAAAAAGCTCCTTTAACTCTTTCTCAGACCAAGAGCGAGGGATCTGACCCACGAACATCTTAATGGCGTCTGGATCAGGCTGGTCCGAGTGTTCCAGGGCGCCGTTCATCTTCCCAGCTGTACCGTTACTGCAGAGAAACAGAAAGCAAACGTTAAGTACTGTCAAAAGCGTATGTCGTTGTCTGAAAAGATGGAAAGTGAGAGGAGTTGGTCTCGGAGCTCACAGCGAGAGCAAATTTGGGCCGGACAGACCGACAACTGCTCCTCATTAAAGCAGGAAGACATGGAGACACAAACCCTGATTAAAATCACAACAGTGTTATTACACTCAGCGTGTGTGCTGTGTCGTGTGTGTTTGTTGACAGTCCTGAGCAGGTACAACTCAGACTCTGCTCTGGATTCAATAAGCTCTATTACCGAATAAAATAACTTTAGTTTGCTCCTCAGTTTGTGCAAACAAAGGAAATGCGTGTTTACAGCAAATTCAAAATGGGATTCTATGGGGCAAATGATAAAAATACACATCATGATTTAAATTAAAATGTGATCCTGGAGCACAAAGACTCTTTGTTTTTTAAATCGATAATAAATAAGCTTTTTATTGGTGTATGGTTTGGATAGGATAGAACACTTCACTAATAATTGTGCAGGTTTTTCTTATTTATACGCACATTTGAACTGCTTATGTAAACCCTTCGACCTAATTCACAACACGTGCGTACGCACGTATATTTCCAGTGTAATTGTATTCGTATATTTCGAATACATTTTAGTACGAAAGTTTTTAATGAATCATTATTTATTCGTTATTTATTCGTATTTATAACGCCAGTACGCACATTTCACGCAAAAAATTCTGTATACACGTTTAGCGACTGAGACCCAATATTTGATTGAAAAACAACTATTTGAAAATCTAGAATCTGAGGTTGCGAAAAATAAAAATATTGCGGAAATCGCCTTCCAAGTATATCCCTAGCCAAAAATTACTTTTTAATATATTTACGGTTGAAAATGAAAAAAATAACTTTATATCCTAATGATTTTTGGCTATTGCTACAAATACGTCAGTGCTCCTTAAGACTGGTTTTCTGGTCCAGGGTCACAAATATCATTATTAAGACTTACATAAAGTAATATTTATATTACTATGAGATTATTGCGATTACACTGGTTTTGTCAACTAATGCCATGACCATGCAAAGCTGGATTTTTTTCTGTTATAGAAGTGTTTCAAATCAAAATGTTTGTTACGCTTTGGATCAGCTTTAGTCATTGACTTGAAATAAAAATTTTTGTAGTTTTTTTTTATTTTTTTTTTTACCACAAATACAACATACCGCCCAGTACCTAGACGTCCATTGTATGCATTTCACTGCAACCAAAATTTCACAAATGCTAGCTTCCACACGAACTGAAGGCAGAACGTTTAGTGACTCAAAAATGATACAAAACATGACATGATAAAATCAGCTGAGCTAAATCAGGGTGCGAGACGGATCCATGTGACCCCTAGACGCCCATGTTGCTGGTTCAACGAGTTCAAGAGGAATTTCAGGCGCTTGTTTCAGTTCCAGATGAAAGCACTCAGAGAGAGAAAGAGACTCATCGACCCCCACACTCACATTTCCTTTTTTTTTTACAAGCTTACAAATAACAAAACGTGTGAACAAGCCTAAACAAAATCAAAAATCGTTGAGTGTCTACTCAATTTTAGTTTGGTTTTGCTGATCGAAGGCCAACCTGCCTGCTGCCCTTCAACGGATACGAAAAAAATTACATAAATAAATACTTCTATCCTCAGCGAAGAAGCATAATCATTTCCTCATGAGACTAATTATCGCACTAAGCATTCTGTGAGTAAGCCTTCTCCGACCTGCTTCAAGATAACTGTATATATTTCTTCACTTCGAAACGTGCATCACTCCAAGGACACTTTGACATGAATTAAGCACTATCCTCTGCACAAAGGAGAAATGATTTCTTTTCTAAGCATGCTGTGCTGGTCAGTCAGATTTGGGAAACTAAAATCTAAAATATCTCAATGGCACACCCTATATATATATTTATATAAACTTTTCAATAACAGATTTTTATTTTTATTAATATTCTTAAATCATAATAGATACATATTTATTAAAATACTTATTTTTTCTATTATTTTATTTTTATATTTATATTTTTTATATTATTATATTTTTATATTTATATTATTTTTAACATTACTTTTTTTATTCAAATATAAACGTAAATCCCCTTTTTTGACTAATGACAAAATATATATATATATATATATTTTTTTTTATTTATTAGTTATTTATTTAGTTATTTACGTCAATTAAATATGTTAAATATAAAACAAATGTAAAGTAAAAAAAAAAGAGACACAGTTCAAAAGCAGCATTATGCTATTAATGCACTTAAAAAAAAATTTTATTGTAACTTACAAAAAGTGTAGACTGTTTATATATATATATATATATATATATATATAGATTATAACAATTACTCAGCACACAAATAAACCCAATTCATCATAAAGCCTGTATATACATTCTTCAGGAATTGTTTCCTATGGATGGTTTCCAAACACACACACACACAAACACAACGCACTACACATTAGAAGTGGAAAAAAGCCAAAAGAACTAACTCACTCCGCCCCTCATGAAGCCTAATTTCTCTTTAAGCCGATGAAGTGATTTGTCATTCTATTCAAAAGAACAAGGCCTAGAGTTAAAGAGGAGCAACCGATAAAAAGAGAAGGTCGGAGGTAAAGAGAAGAGACACAGACCTCTGGACTCGATTCATCCATCTTTTGCAGAAGGACCCTATTCTCTCTGCGGAGACGCCCAAGTCTTTGAGCGATTTAAAGGACATTTCTTCCTGCGCCGCGGGAAAGCCGCCCTCTCGGGTCGCCACGCCAACCGCTCCTCAGCTTCCCCCACCCCAATAAATCCCCCGGCAGTTACCACAGTGATAAGGGTGCCCCTCGCCGCCGATCAAAAAGCAATAACAGCGAAAAAAGCGAGCATGACACAGACATAGAGTCCGAGAGCCAGAAACTGACTCTGATACAGAGAGAGGGATGGGACTGCGAGTGTCAGGGTGTTGTGCGTGTATGTGTGCGCCTGTGTGTGTCACAATTACTAATTGTTTCGTTCGACAAGGCCCGACTGCAGGAATACAAAGGCACAAGTCACAGGAAGCCTGTAACAGTGTGCTGGAGGACACTCGCACACACAGGGCTGGGGTTAGAAATCAAGCTTCTGAAACAGTTAGTGGTTTTGAACATGTGTAATATTGGTTTTATACATTTTGATGCAAACCAGAGATACTGTTTCCAAACAGGGATGCATTGAATTGATCAAAAGTGATACTAAAAACATATATAATTATTTCTATTCCATTTAAATGTATCTCTTTTATTAGCACTTTTCAAATAATACAGAAAAAAAAGCACGGTAAAATATAAAACTGTTTTCTACATTGATAGTAATTATAAATGTATCATTAAGACCGTATCAGCATATTAGTATGATAATAGGATAATGGGATACCCAAGTAATGATGCTGAAAATTCATACATTTCATTCAGTTATTTTAAACTGTATTGAAATGTTACAGTACTACTCGGTTACACTTTATTTTAAGATGTCCTTTTACACATCAACTATATGGGTAGGGTTACTTGCATGTAATTATGCAGAATTTCTTGTCATTATAATTTAAGGTAACACCTTCAAATAAAGTGTAACCTATTACTTGATTTTTGATTGAATAAATTAATAAATCTTACAGATTCTGTTTGACTATATTGGACACACACACACACACACACCAAAAATATAAAAAATAAAAGCAGACTGAATGGTATAATACAGTTACAGTAGGATTATCTGGTGCTAAAAGGAATCCTTAAGGAAACAGACACATTACGCTGAATCACAATCATTAAATTCCTTACAATTCCCTGCAAAGGCCTAAGGAGAGGAGGCATTGACAGTTTAAATACATTGTCCTTTATTTGGACCATCCTTCTTTCACTCTTCTGTGCTGACAAGGTAGAGTAAGAGCCAGACACAAGGTGAAAATAAAAGTGTTTTGCTGTGTGTGTGTGTGTGTTTGTCTGCCTGAATGTAAGTCCTGAGGCTCAGATTAAGTTGTCAAGTAGATCCACTTCTGCCATAGCATTCTTTTTCTCTCTCTCTCTTTCTTTCTATCCACTTCCCTCTCAATTTGAGTCAATTGTCTGCCTTAATGGCTTAACTAGACCTTCCATCAGCCTGGGCTGCTCTTAAGGTGTGTGTGGATTGCTGATGTAAGGAACTCTGATAGTCCGCGGGCTCACACACACGCACACACACACAACTCACTCACTTACAAACAAGCGCAATAACACTGCAAGCCAGCAAGACATCATTTATGCTTCTGAAGATAAGCTGGATGTTAATATAAACATAAATGCAATATAACAAATTATGATTGGAGATACAGTAATGGTTGGGCCGAGGTTATTTCATGCCTGAGCGGCATCCATAAACGGTTACAGGAGCGCTTATGATGCTTTGCAATCTGGTATAGTTAAATATTTATTTTTAAAATTTATAGATATTTTATATATGGTTATGGAGTATTACTACAACTATGAACTGAAAATAAATACAAAAATATATAATAGGTATTTTATTTATTTGTTAAATTATGACAAATAATTTTTTATATTTATTGTATGTTACGTTAAAATACTTTATGCTAATATATACATATTTTTATAATATATACAAAATTAATTGTGAATATTTGACATTTTATATTTTTTGTACTAATACGTTTTTCTGTGTATTTATGTATATATATATATATATATATATATATATATATATATATATATATGCATACACATTTTTTTTTCTGCTGTAAATGACATTTTAACACAATTATATAATTTGTAGATAATATATTATATTATATAACATATGCAATACCTAATGTTTATTGTATACATTTGTGTTATTCAAGGATTTCAAAAATTAATCTGTCAGGTTGCTTAAAATATATGGACCTAAGCATCTACAGTAACAGAAAAATAGAGTTATACACTGTGTAAACACACACACACACACACACACACACACACAAAGTGGGCTGATAAGGAGCGAAAAGAGACCAAAACAAGGCAAGACGACTGTGAAAATGAAACTAATTTGGATACAAAATCCCTCTTCTACCCATTCTACACACATTAGTTGACAGGCAGCTGGGGGGGAAGTTGCAAACCTGTAATTTCCTCGGTTTAAAAAAAGAGCACAGCTGACAAGTGTGTGCATGTGTATGTAAGCAGGAGAGAGTGAGAAAGTGAAGGAAAAAGTGGTTTTTATTTATTTTTCCAATAATCACTAGAAGTTAACACCGCCTGTTTGACAGCTGTGCTGTCGTATCTCTCTCGCTGGCGACAGGTGATGCTTTAATTCCACTCATCAGTTAAGCTTTATGATCCTAATTAATCTCATTGGTCATAAAAACAAGGCGTTCTACCCAGAGCGCTGACAAATACTCAATCCATCCACACTTAATAGGGAAGATTTATCTCTGTTTCTCCATGGTTCATCTACTGCTTTATTTCTCTGTCTTTCTTTCATCATGTCATAATTCAGGGCTTGTCATTCACGTTTATGATGGGGAAACCATCCGTTCAGTGACCCTCCATGCGCTGAATGTCCCATTTGCTGCCAAATTTATGGTTTTCTAAGACTGTTTGTTCTGCAATTTGGTTTCAGGACATAATGGCTTTGTCAAAAAACCCAGTGAGCTGCCGTACGAGTACATACAAATGCATACAAATTGTAAATATTTTGTTCATCATAAGTACACAAGTGCACGTAAAAATATTTGCATCGACTCCTTTTGGGGTTTACGGTTGCATCGGAATACTCAAACTACATATGTTGAGAGTTGTAGGCCCATATAAACATGCATTTTATTGGGTGTCGTAGTCAGTTCGAACATTCAAGTCAACTTTATTTATTTATTTATTTTCTTCGGCATCACATTCGCAAAATAGAAATTTTAAACCATGTGCATTTTTTGCGACACAGGTCTGTAAAAATGTTCCTAGTACATATTTTTGCCTATCTCACGAAGTTGAATTAGTGATGTCAAATGATCAATCGCGAATAATAACATCCAAAATAAAAGCGCAAAAAAGTGTGCTGGCAAACAATTAATCACGATTAATCATGTGTGTATTTATACATACGTAATAAATATAAACGGTACAAATACGCACATACATTACGAAAACAAAAACGTTTATTTTGGATGCGATTAATTGTTTGACAGCGCTAGTTTGAACTTCGAGTTTTGGGCATACAAAAAGTAGATTCTAGACATTTGTTTGTGCGAATGTTAAAATCATACACGTTTATTAGCAATTATATTTTAAATCTTTAGAATCACTTTTAAATATTCTTTTTTTTATTGCATCATATTTAACTTGTATGCATTTTTGACCAGCATAGGTCAAAACACGTCCAAATCGTACATATTTTTTAGGAATCGCACAGAAAGTGTTTTTAACATTTTTTTTTTTCGCATCACAGGCATGTATGAATGTTTAATTGTTAATTTTAGTAACAGCTTTTTTTAAACCGTTCGCGGAGAGAACAAAGAAAAATCGCGCACACTTTTTATTTTCCT
>JAUCMT010000088.1:10026018-10038567 GCA_032357475.1 Enteromius thamalakanensis
CTATCTATCTATCTATCTATCTATCTATCTATCTATCTATCTATCTATCTATCTATCTATCTATCTATCATCTGTTTATAAATTATTAAAAGACGTTAATCTACATAAAACTTCATTCCTTTCAAATAGACATGCATTCAACATGTTTACCGAAGTAATGAAGTAATGAGTAATTACTATGTATGAATTGTACTTTTAATCTGTTTCTGAATAAATTAACACATCCAAACAAACAAAATGAGCATCATGTCACTGACTCGTGTGGTTTACCCCACACTTCCCGGTTTCCTCCTCTCTAAACAGCTCTTTTCCCAAACTGAGAGAAGATTCTTTGCAGAAAACCCTACTGAACGCCGAGCACAAAAGAAAACATTTGATTTGCTCCAGTGACGCGTGGAGTTAAATTACTCCTGCTTGCGAACTAAACCACAATTGCATGCCTTCAATCGTCTGCAAAACGCAGAACAGATGAACTGCCTTTCCTCCGAGGAAGAGAGTGCCACCCTCCCTCCGTTCGGTCATGTCTTCCTCTCGGCAGGTGCTCCGATTCTTAGGACATTCAGACCCCTCCAGATGCCTTAATTAGACCGGGCCTAACTTCATCACGGCTCGCCAAAACACAACACAAAGCTAGAGCTATCATTTAAAAACCGAATGGGAACGGACTCAAGCATGTTGGTTTAATTCAAAACGTCAATAAACAAAATGAACAAAGCTTGCGCCCATGCTGTGCAGTAGCACGTATTTCCCCGGGCGTCGTAGCTGTATCAGGCCGGTGAGTCACGGCAGGATTAGCCAACGCCGCGAGCTAGTCTTTCACGGCCCTTTTGTTCTTCCTCCCTCCGCTTTTAATTCCCTTCGTCTGTCATCAGTGCCGCGGAGCGTCGCGTGTTTCGCATCTCGGCTTGTCAAAGACAAAATGGCGAAAAAAAATGCCTGCTAACTGCCAGTCAGCATCTGCGTCGGACTTTCAGAAGCGACTAGCTTCACAAACAAAACACACGTTCTCCCATAATGCTGTTTATTAAGGAGGAGTGTGAAAATGTTTCATCAGGGCGCATTAGGGGAGGTGTTCGTTTTCATTATCGTTTATGGGACGGAAAAAACACCGTCATGCGTCGCAATTAACATCTGAACAGATGGCGGAGACTAGACTAGGTGTCTATCTCTCAAGTTCTACTTCGCACGAACCACCTCCGCGCTTTCACGCTCGTCTGCAAGAAGCGGCGCTGGCAGAGGAGGAAGTAGAGGGAAAAGGATAGGGATAAACGCACACGCAGGGCGAAAAGAAAAGAAAACATGCGAGTCAATAAAATAAACAGCGGTAAGCGAGCTTGACGTGATTGAGCTCTGGTGTGCATGAGGCTGGCCAAATTACTCCGGCGAGGACCGCAGCATCACACACACACAACACAATGCTATGACCCGGAGAGAATGAAATCGCTCTGAACATTTGGCTTCAGAGGCCGTAGCCGAAAAGCAGCATATGCTTACAATATGTCAGAGGGGAACCAAGCGCGCACACACACTCGATGAATCTCCGCTTTCCTATGATTTTATCTCTCCACTAGTGATGTCATAAGCACTGAACTGAAACAAAACTAACAACTGAAACAAGTATTAATAATAATAATTATAAAAAAATAAACAGTCTTGCTCAGTCTTTGCCTAAATTTAAGCAAATTAATAAAAAATAAATACATATATATATTTTTATTTATTTATTTGTTTATTTATTTTTTAAACATTTACTTATTTAGTTTTTTATGTTATTTGTCTATCTTAGTAAAAAATAATATTTAAAATGCATTTATGTCATACTAAATCAATAGTTTAGACATATCGCTCGAGACTTAATAACTTATTTGGAGTACCACATTCCTTAATATTAGGCTTAAAATGTGTTTTAATGTCACAGTTTATGATGATCTTTAAATAATAATCTTCCAATGCAGGTTATTTCAAGCGTACCTGAAGTATACGTGCAGTAGTTCCACTTTAGCATAATAAAATATCCTTCAATACATCTTCAGTTGAACTGCTTCCACGCAGTTAAAGCGCATTAAGTCCTAAATGAGTTGCAGCTTGGCAAACCTTTAGTATACTAGCCTAGTATGGTAAAATACAACTGCAGGGTCTTTTTATTAAGTTCATAAATATGTAAATGTGCTTGTAGTGTACTTAGCTTCAAATACATGTTTTTCAAATACACTGAAGTTTATTTTCGTTCACCGATTTAGCTCCACTTTAAAGAAAAAACTAATTATAATAGCAGTTATGCTCAACGGTGGCAAAATAAACACTGGTGCAGACGTGTGTGTAAGATATAGCCTGCGATATGTTTAGTCTGTCTGTTGTTCGCTCTGTTAACGGGATAATGGGATTATAATGGAATGCATTTCTATATTTAGACCCTTCAGGTCCGTATCACACACACTAGCACGTGCACGCGCTCCGGCAGCGGCTGTAATCTGCAGTCTGTGTTCAGTGCCATCTCTGATGTCGAATTCTAATGTGGTTGTCTGAATTCTCCGAGCGAAAGATCAATGTGGCGTTTAGACGAGTGCGCGGCCTTTCTCCTCTTTTCCTTTCAAACGCGCTGGGCCATGGATAAAAAGACACAAACGCAACCTTCTCGCACCTGTACCACACACACACAGTTATCACAGATCTCAGATACAGCTAAAGGCACCAACACACACGGTACAGACGCTTCAGTATCAGACCAAGTGTGTGAGCTGGGGTTATGAAATTACCGAGATAGATAGATTGGTAGCATCTTTCGAGATGGTTCTTCGCCGAATCAGCTGAACTGAATCTCGAATCAAGTCTGAATTACACTTTGGAGTCTGAAACCAATTCGAATGATTAGAATAACACACGCTTTGAGGTTTGACAGTAAATTCATTTTTTTACCAGAAAGGGAATCAGATAAAGCGGCAAAACTGCTGAACAATAGTTCAATAGTGAGGAGGAGTTACAGTCCTTAAAACGCATTATGAAATAGCTTTAGCTTACATAATATCATACATTTTCTTTGAAAAAAAAAACAAAGGACAGGACTTGGTTTGATCTAGTGGGAGCTGACCCACTCATTTACCAGAATATTATTAATCCATCAGCCAAAAAATAAATAAAAATACAATCAGAAATAGTATTAATCAGTTTAACATTTAAGGAAGTAAATAACGGTATTTTAGAGATGTTTATTGTAGAAATGTTATTTTATGGAAGTCAAGAGAGAGCTATACATATATATGGAACTGCAGTGGGCCGGGAGAGAGCAGGGAATGAAAAGAAGAGGAGAAAAGAAAGATGAGAAGCAGCATTCATGGATTAATCCAGCAGACAGATCACAGCACCTCTGTTCCTGTCGGCTCGCTCCTGCTAAATGTTTCATAAACCTTCTTCTGTGTGTGTGTGTGTGTATGTGTGGGATCCACAGAGAGATCTCTATTAGACTGAATCATTTCTCCACAGAGTGCCCGCAAATCTCACGGTTATTCTTGCTTGTAGCGCATACGACTTCAAAGTGAAGCATGCAAATATTTCAGGGAGTGTGTTTGTAGCTGTTCGATGTGCTCATAATTAAGCGCGCTGTGTGCTAATTGGAGGTCTATAAATTGGCATCTTGGCCCTGGGCTCAAGGTCAGACACCTGTACGGCGGTACTGATTGGGATCAAACTGTTTTCACAGACCGTATTGAATTACAAATGTACGTGTAAATACAACACTGTCAGCTGGCTCAAGACGGTGTTCGCCACTCGTGTCCGCTGATGACGAAGCAGATCTCGATTAATGAGGTCTCAATTCAAAAGGGCTGCAGGCAATTATTCACCATCACACACACCTGCACGTCTGGACAGAAAGACAAACAAAAGGCAGAGGGGGAACGCAGATGTAGATGAACCCAAAACAGATGGGGCTAAAAGAGGGATGTCTTTTTAGACAGATGTGTGTTAGAGAGCAGATGAGTGTGGGAAAAGATGGAGCGATTGCGGTGGAGCGGTGCATAAATGGATCGATGGGATCGACTGGAGAGCACTTTGTTAAGAGTAGTTAACTAGGAATCTTGCCATGGGCTGTATATGTAAAAAAGCCACTCTCTCTCTCTCCTGTGGGAAACTTGTTTCTTCATTTTTATTTTTGCAGCTTTTGGCAAAACCCATAATTTTGGTTTTTATTTTTCAACAAATGCAATTTAAAATGTCATTTACAATATGTTTGCAACTTGAGTAATGTGAAATTTTACAATACAACTGAATATTTAACTGATTGGATTGAAGTGAGGCTGTGATATTACTGATGATGACATAAATAAATAATATATTTATATATATATATATATATATATATATATATTAAATTATATATTGGCTAACCAGCTCGTTTCAGATGTTATGCTACGATATTACTGATTACTTAAATACAGCGTAATTACTTACTAACATTAACTTATATATTGTCTAACCAGCACAGCTTTGGTTATTTAACAACAACAACAAGACATTAATAATAATAATTATTATTATTTACAATAATAAATATTAATTAAATAGTAATTAATAATTACAATATTGAATAATAATTAAAATAATAATTAATTAAATTGTATATAATTAATTAATACATTTATATTTATTTTGAATTTATCGTTATTTGGATTTCTTATTTTTAAAGTTTGAGTAATATAGTTTTTAATATGCCTATATAGTTTGTTTTCATTTTTATTTCAGTTTTAGTTTTAAGTTATTTTAGTACAGGTTAAACTAAACAAATAAATAATATTAATAATAATAATAAGAAGAAGAAGAAGAAGAAGAAGAAGAAAGCAAAAATTTTAAATGTTGCCTAGCTGAAAATAAAGTTATTTTATTTTAGTTAACATTTACATTTACCATCCTACAAAAAAAAATACTACATTTATATTTATTTATTTACATTTTTATTTCATATAATACAGTATAAAATAGATAGAGATAGATACATAGACAGACAGACAGATAATAGATAGAAATATCACTACTGCTATCGCTTATCGCTTATATTTTAATTTTATTGTTTAATTCTATTTCCAAAATGCTCGACTAACAAAGTTTCACCTTTTCACCTCTTCAGATAAGCACCTGTAAAAATTCTGAGCAGACAACACCCGTGAGCCGGTCCGCTCTCTCCGGCCAATCAGCACGGAGCATCGATCTGCCCATCTCCTCCCTGAGTTCTGCCACATTAAATTGACCTCCGCCCTGAACTTCACACCGCCGTCAATCAATAGCTACATTTCCCCCGAGCGTCTCAACCCCGGCTCAGAATGACAGAAGCATCTACAGTCTGAGACAAAGAGAGCTCCAGTCCAGTACATCATCTTTGACTTTCAGATCAGTGAAGGAGGTCGGAGCTGAAGAAGAAAAACCCAGTGAGACGGAGACTGACGAAGTGATTAGCCAGATGTGGAAGAACATCACAGGTCTTCAAGGTTAAGAGCATTTGCTCCACATGTGTTCTCGCTAGCACAGTCTCTATGGGTAACTGGGAAAGGGGGGGCGGCATCATGACGACAGATGCCTTCTGTCACCCTTTAAATTGAATAATGCTAAGTGTCTCCACTCAATTACCAAGCTTCTCAAGTATCTGTGTGTTAAAAACAGAACGGGTTATGCTATAGCAACAGCTGTAGGCTCGAAAAACCTCAGGGGAACCTCATCATGGACTAAAATGCTCAACATGGGCGGCAACAAAACAGCGCCATACTTATGAAAACTGTAAGAGAGACGCAGCACACAATGGAGTTTGATGTTAGCATCTTGCTATGTCAACAGCGTGATACTCTAAGTTTTATGCTTAATAAACAGAGAAAAGCAGAAACCGTGATCGCAATTAAAATGTGACTTATTGTGCAGCCCTACGTGAACTAAAGCAACACTCAAATGACTAGATAAAAAATATGACACTAATGTATTTAAGAGCAGAATCTCCATTGTGAAATTTGCATAATTCTGCATTCAGCAACAACTTCGATGTATTTAAAGGAATAATTTGCGGCCTTTGTTTTGTCCATGGATGTTGTTTTTGGACCCCATTCACTCTCGTAGAGGCATTCTTAGCAAAAAAACTATTTTAAAGTTTTGAAATGATTATTTAAATTTTTGGATGAACAACCCCTACAGGATACAAACACTAGGAAGTAGCTTGTGTGAAAACTTGCACGTTTACGTGACTAAATTTGGCACACAAAGATACGTACACACAATTTGACAGAGGACTGGGGGGCCGTCCGCCCCTTTTACTGTCTATTTGTGTGTGAATATGTGGAAAGGTCAAAAACCTGCTGGGTTGCATACATGTATGGAAGTGTGTGTTCGTGCAAAAGGTCAGTGTCCTAAAACTGCCACTCAACAGGGGGCTTGACTTAAGCACGACTTACACCCAGGAGGAAAGGTTACACTTTAAAGGTACAGTCAATAGAAAGGTTTTGCAATTTTCCTCTGTACCAGAAGGAAGTACTTTTCCATTAAAAACACTGTCTAATGTTCAATGATATTCCTGTTTTATTCAACAAGATGACTGACAGGTCATGGAAAGGTTAAGAATCCTGCTGACAGCTTCTTTTTTTTTTTTTAGTTTTGGAAAATTAGGGTGGGAAGATATCATAATTTATTTTTTACATTTTGTTACCATGTTTCTTAAAAATTACTTTTTTAGACACTAAATAGTCTGAAATAATTTCCTGCATGAATTTATCAGCACAAAAACAAATCTCAAATGATCAAAACTACAAATTATAGATAGATAGATAGATAGATAGATAGATAGATAGATAGATAGATAGATAGATAGTAGATAGATAGATAGATAGATAGATAGATAGATAGATAGATAGATAGATAGATAGATAGATAGATAGATAGATAGATAGATAATTTAAAAAACAACAAACTGCAACAATTTTGATTTTTCTGATATTTGGTGACAGTTTATCGAAAGTGATGATTTGTTTCCCTTCGTTTCGCAGATGTTTTATTCGCAACTTTGAACAGACGTACCTACTTACATACCTAGTGAGAGCATAGCTTGAGAGAAAAAGAAATACTGTATGCTGGAAAAGTACTACGAGAATCTTTAACGCAACCAATTACGTGGAATCGGAAACCAAAACTGTTAAATACCTGACAATTTCAATTCCTAAAAAACAGCAGTACGAAAACACACACTAACTCTCACAGCTGTGAAACAGTTATCTTCCTTGAAACACTACTACTAACCACAACTGCATTGCTGCCAATCATTGCAAAGCATGACATCACCGCTGACAAAACCTGGCAGGATGATGATCTGATGAAAAACAGGGTTGAAGATTTTCCTGCAACACTTACGCCACCCACATCTGGACAATATCACATTTGACAAAGAAATTTTGAGCAACACTACAAGGCAATTTTTAAATGAGTGTGTCTAAGTGTGCAGGGATATTTGAGCGAGAGCTGATGTGAAGTTTTGAAGTGTAGATTTGACATTTTTTAAACGTGGCTTCAACATTAATCAAGCCACACAAATTATCAAGCATCAGAGAAGAGGCGGCAATTATAACAGCAAGAAATGTGCTATCAACTCACTGGGGGACTGAGCGATGACAACACACACACACACACACACACACTCGCACAGCAACAGTCCTTTATGTCATATAAAACCCAGTAAATGAACCGGTGAATGTTACATCACAAGAGCCCTAAACACACACACACACACACACACACACACACACACACTAAAGAGGTCAGACGTGATTCAGCAAGAATTTAAAATGGTAAACGCAGCAATGAGGAGTCACTAGAAATATATGAGCTAACACACAACCAGCCAACCGCAAATAAATTTAAATCTAAAGAGAAAACCTGGGTATTCTACATAGGCATTTTGCAATGCATTCTGGTATAGTCTTATATATTATGCAATGACTACACTGTATTTTATGTATAAATATTTTCAATTTTTTATTTAAATTTAAAAAACTTTTTAAATAATTGTTAACATTTTTAATTATGTTTTATTTTTGTGATTATTATCATTATTATTATTAAGGATTATTTTATTTCCTTTTACGTAAAGCACTTTGAATTACCACCGTGTATGAAATATCTAAATAAATTTGCCTTGCCTCTATATAAATGTGGTATCTTAACACAGTCTCACGATCAATTCGTTTGTATTCATATGAGGCAAAATCGTGCTAATTCGTACAAATGTGAGCAACCTAACTCGTACGATTTGTCGAAACCCAGGTGAAGGGTAAGTTTAGGGGCGGGGTTATTCATAAGAATTGGCAACTCATAAAGTATATACGATTTAGCAAAAATTGCATGAATTCATACGAGTGGGGTCGTACGAATTTGTACGAATTAGCCATCTCGTAAAATATGTACGAATTAATTAACGAAAAAATTAAAAATAAGAATTAGTCCTTCTGCGATAATAACGATAAAGCCTAGTTGTTGACATGTTTCTGTGTGCGGCAATGCGGAGCAACATCGCAGAAGACTGGCGGTAAAATTGAGGTTACCGCTAAATAAAGAGCTCCTCCTGGAAGTGGTTTGGCTATGAATTAAAAAAAAATTAAAAATCAATGAATAAATGTAGTACACTAGCATGTGTGCGATAGTTTCATCTTACAGAATGATATTATTATATATATACAATGATAAATGTCGATTACGAAATACGCTTTCCTTTCTCCTAAAAAAAATACCCAAAATTGTTTGAAGATATCAAATAAACCATATATTTTATGCAATTGTATGTTTATTGTCTCCGAGATTCATCGTTAAAATTTCTCCGTCTACACTGGGTATTTTATTCAGCGATAACTGGATATCTTTGTCCAAATTTAGGATTTCACAGAGCATTTTGAGTAGTACTACTTGCACAGTGTACTCGCAACAATCTATTTTGGGTAATAATAGAAAAAAAAATTGTATTTTTCTATACTCAAATTTTTTTCTTTAAAGAAACATGATTCCCTGAATTATCGTCATGGATATCGTTATCGCAATAAATAGTGTGATATATTTTTAAGCCTTTGTCACACCCATCCCTATCTTAGCATAACATACTTTCTCTCCATAGCATTTCTATGCCACAACAAAACGCTAGGTAGGCAGCTAAATAGGCTTGGCAGCTAGCATCTCGACAGAGACAAACTGGACGACGCGGAGAGAGCAGAAGATAAAGATAAAGGGAGGGAAGAGGCTGCAGGAGTGGTATAATCAGTCAGGAGAGGTGGTGAGTTAAATGAACGGGTCTCTGTGTAACCGCACACTGAACAGTGCCATTTACTCTCTCTACAGGAAAACTTGCACATTACACAGCCTGGCTTTCTCTCTCTCCACCCTCTCGCTCTCGCTCTCTCTCAATAGCATCCTTCACCCCATTTTTATCCTTGACTCTTCTAGATCTTTCTATTCACTCTTTGCCTCTCTTTCTTCTGTGGCGCATTTGTCCTCGCGGCTGCTAGAGAATCATTTAGAAAAGGTGCCGGAATTAAATCTATACAGCAGAACACACACACATCCCCTTGCTTTTATATAAAAATAATAGCAGTCTATGGTATGTCACCCCTGAGATGAGTGTACAAAGGTGCTTCTGGTCAAACTGTCCATCTTTATCGCATGGGTAAACTGTATACTTGACCAGCTGTTTTCTTACTTATGCTATGTCAGTCGTTTCACTCCAGAATCCCTTTCTTGAGTATTTCATGTACACTGCTGTATTTCTTTCTTAAGTTGCAGAATAATAAGAGAAATAATGTACAGTCAGCCGGTCATTACAACAGAATAAACTACTTCCGGGGGTTTATATGGTGCAATATATTACACAACTCCTTATAATTCAAACATACAGCCTAAAGCAGGGGCGCCCAACCTTGCTCCTGATGATCGACTGTCCTGCAAAATTTAGCTCCAACTCTAATCAAACACACATGCCTTTCATTTTTAAGCGATCCTAAAAAGCAAAGTTGCTTTGAGTAGAGTTGGAAATAATCTTTCCAGGACAGTTGATCGCCAGGAGCAGGGTTGGCCGAAAGGCTATAATCAAGTATTTGTGGCGCTTTTAAAACTAAAGCAAATTAAAGTTCCAGTGTTAGTTGGTCTTTCACTTAAAATGCTTGAAGCGATAATTTACTCATCCCTGTGTTATGGTTCTTTCTTCAGTCGAAAAGAAATTAAGGTTTTTGAGGAAACATTTCAGGGTTTATCTCCATATAAGTGGTCTTCAACGGAGACCAACAGGATGAAGGTCCAAATTGCAGTTTCAATGCAGCTTCAAAGGACTATGCCAAGGAGTGAAGAGTTTTATCTACAGTAGCGAATTGTCGCCATTGAAGCCCTTTGAGAAAAATCCTACAACGTTTCCTCAAACATCTTATTTTTTTCCCCCACTGAAGAAAGCAAGTCATGAAATTCGTGGATGACATGGGCGTGAGAAAATTATTATTTCATTTTTATTCTGGAAGTAAAAAAATGCCTGTGGATTCTGACTGACTGTTAATTTTATCATTCGATAACTAAAAACAAAAACACAATACAAATACAAAAAAAGACTTCATAGTTAAAGTTAACTGCAAGGTAGAAGCAGTGCTTTCTGGGACTAAACTGCACTTAAATTACGACAGAAGTGAGCCGATGCGTTTTTTCTTTATAAGAGGGTTTTTAGGTCACATTCAACCTTCTTTCTCTTTGTGCGTCCCCTGGGCTGACCCAGTCAAGCCTTAATGGTGGAACAACAATGGAGTGCATTGATTAACTATACCACTAATGAAGTGAAAACGAGTCAATACACACACACACACACACACACACACACTATTAAAGAGTTTAAGCATGTAGGATACAACCGCTATGGGTCTGCTCTGTACATTTCAAAGCGCTTTCATAGATGTATCAGGAAACCAAAAACTGCAATCAAAGTCTAAAATCTCAAAATAAACTCAATACGTCTTGAATATTTAGCCTACATTCATTTTAAAGCTCTATACTCCTCCAACTGTCTCATTTGTGCAGTTCTTATTTCTCCTGAGGCGTTTTAGGAGAAACATCAGACAAAGTTGATACTTAAATGTAACATAACTGATATAGCTTAAGTCCCCTGAGCTATGAAAAAGCAATACGATTTCCTAGAATAACAGTATGAGAATTTGTGTGTGTGTGTGTGTGTGAGATGCAGACATCGATCAACATAAACAGCCAGACAGCAATGTGTCATGATTCCCCATGGAGAGGCAACCGCATCTACTAGAGTAACTAAATCTACAAGCAGGGCACTCTCAATCAAAATACCCACACACTTCAGCCACCCTTGCGCTGTGAAGCATTATCATAGCTTCAGTCGTATCGGTCCACAGCCTGTGTATGTTCCCTAACTGTCCCTACCAGCACAATTACCACCTCTACTGCATTATTCACTGCTCTAGTGCTTCAGATAAATACAGGAAACTGCCTCTGATGCGTGTATGTGTCACATGTCCTGCTCTGTGGTTCCGTTGTTGTGTTGTTTAGTTGATGGGTCAGTAAAGCGACAGCGCGACGACACATCGTTGTCCCTGCATGGCCCACTCGACCTCTCTGGTCCATTGATTGGTTGTATGAGGCCACAAGTTGACAGTTGCTTTCTGCTACATTTTAATTTATTGGATGTGTGGGGGATAACAAAAAATGATACTGATGTGGGTCTGTATATATATATATATGGTTCATTTCTCATTTTGTCTCATTTTGTTGTACAAATCAAATTAATTTTATGTATACATAAAACATATTAAATTGAGGAAGATGTCTACTTTAATGTTTCAAATAACTTAATTAAATTAATAAAATGTATAAATTATGTCATTTGCATAGCTGGTATATTTATGAAACAAAAAAACCCTGAAACAACAATTATTCTGACCTCTGCTTACTAAAATACATAAAAGAAAAAGAGATCATACTACATTTGATTATGTTTTAAATTTTTAAAAACTGCTTACTTACAATACAGTGCTTTGAAGAGTAGTGCTAAAAAGATTTAAATTAACCATTAATTAGTATTTTAAGGGCTGCACTGTGATCCATAAATGGATGTCTTTTATGTTTATTTATAATGAGTTTTGCCTAACAAGATTTTTTTTGGTCTATGAACTATTGTTACACTGAATAACATATATTGTGTAAATCATGGTAAATATGTATGATAGTTATTATTTTGTGCACATTTGTAATGTATGGAAAGAAAAAAAGAAAGTAAAGCTGAATTAAACTTTTATTGTTTTGGTGCTTTAAAATTTATTTTTCCTTTTGGACCCATAAAGGCCTAACAAGTCTATTTCTCACACTATTGTATAGTTCTGATCATTTTCAAATGTATATTCATGAATTTTTAATTTGGTTTATTTGTTTTATATTTGATGTAGTTTTCTATAATTAAAATTGTACTTTTAATGTAGTATTTCTTATATATATATATATATATATATATATATATATATATATATATATATATATATATTACTTTAA
>JAUCMT010000088.1:10041638-10052786 GCA_032357475.1 Enteromius thamalakanensis
GGGACGTGCAAAGGCGTGCTGGGGGTCCCAGTAATGGGACTTGAAAAATGATTCATAAATATTTAGCTTAATTAGTATTAAAGTCTCGCACAGCCAGAATTTTGGGATTGAGCTGCAAACTATAGCAGACATAACCTAGCCAAACAACGTCCAATTAAACAGGAAGTGGCAAACTGACTTATGTGAAGTGACTAACTGCACTTTTTAAATGTGAATTTCAAATAAGGTTTCCGTTTATGCAAGGGATGGCCAGTTCTGCTCTTGGAATGCCACGCTTCTATACAGAGTAAACTTAACTGGGCTAGTTTTAGGCTACTTTGAGTAGTAATTGGTCTAGTTGTATATTATTTATAGTGTAGGTAACCTCTTAAAGACATAGGACCTCCAGGAGCCAGAGATTTATGGGTATATCTTAATCGTACAAGGTCTCAATGTCACAATGTGTATATTAAACATTCAATGTTTCGTTTTGGCTGTTATTTCATCAGTTGTGTCATTGTAGACTGACTGACAAACAAATGACTTGTCATTTGGTAAAAAGACTAGGAATCACAGATGGAATAAGTACAACTGAATGTCAAGACATCAAAAAAGCCGCTGTTTCTGCACCAAAATAATGCAAAACCAAAGGCAATGTCCGACTAGCAGTTATCGTCTTAACCAGCATGCAAAAAACTAACAGGTGGCAGCAGAAGACCTAGAACTACACACATGCAGAAGATACCCACAAAACAACACTCAACATTGTCATCTGCATCTGGACCAAAAGGTTGCGCTTAATGCAAAACCAAAGCCAATGTCTAAAAATCTCCCCTCAGCAGCATGGTGGAAAGTACTCTCCATACCAGCAGGTGGCAGTAGCCATCAGAAGACCTACAACTATGCATATACAAATATTGCAGAAAAATGGATGCTCAACGACACTCAAAAAAGTGTCTGAACAAACCAGACTGAAGCTTGCCATTTTGAGTAAGTACTTGTTTTGGGTTCAGTATACATCAGACGGTCATTGAACCGCCTGACGCTATTAGCATACTTTTGATGAGAAATAGGACAAACCCACATAAAGGGATTGGACACCAACAAACCCACGCACATTTATACACAGGTGCGAGGTGTGGATTAGCGTGTTAGAACGCAAGAGCCGAGCTGGAAGGCTTTTGCTGATGGCTGCCAGGTTGTTGAGTCCCTGTCTGTGCGCGCGAGTGTATTTGTGTGACTTTTAGCGCAGTGATGGTTGCCTTTTAAACAGGCAGCAGAAATAAGTCCTCAAATGTTTCCCATAATCCCGCATTCTGCTCCCTCTAGCTGCAAATAATGAGCTCTCCTTCTGAAGAGCCCAATCAAACAAGTAAAACATTTGAGCGAGAGAGAGAGAGAGAGAGAGAGAGAGAGAGGGAAGACATAACGTTTGGTATGAAAGGTAGCAGAGAGGATGTAAAGATTATGGTAGATTGAGGGCAGAAAAAAAGGGAAAGGGAAAAACATTGAAGCGGCAGAGTGAGCAAGGAAAAGGAAGGCAGGGGAAGACAGAAGGAAAAGGTCCATGGAGACTCATTGAGGTAAGCCTTGACTTTGGCAAATGCAGCCACGCAGATGGAGTGAATAAATATTGGACAGGGATCTCACATCACTTACAGAGAGAAGTGGGGGGGGGGGATTGGGACAGAGAACAATCAAAAGGGAAAACAAAAGAACGATCCAATGCAAAAGACATCAGATCGCTGATCATTCGAGCCACCAAATCAACTTTATCGGTTATAAAGCTAGCAGTATTTGAAAGCATTTCTTATGCATTAACCATTTCCAAATTAATTATGACATAAGCTGTTTTACAACTTTGCGTAATGGATAATAACACCTTATAGCCTAGCTATTTAGCCTAAGCAGCCGTGTCATGTCACACTCATTCATAAACCAAACAGCTTAGGTTATTAGTTTGTTGAAATCACTAACCATGGTTATGAGCAATAATAGCACTGTTCATATACCAATCGATTTCACTGATTGCATTAATTGGAATCTAATATTCAGTATGGGTACCGCTTCCATACTTCCAATTTCTGCCGGATTGGGGTATCGGTCACATAAGACAGATCCAAATCTGATATTATGTGTATATTATTCTCTGTTACTGCTAAGCTCCAAGAGAGCCAAATTAAAGTAGTGAAATGATTAAAAACTGCACTAGTATCGGATATATCGGCATCATCAGATACTTTTTGGTATTGGATCAGGATCAGCTCTGAAATTTGGTATCGAACCATTACTGGAATTCACCCACAAAGTATTGGTAAACGTGAACGTGCCTTATGCTTGCCTTTGCAGTTTAGTTCATTAGTTTAATTGTATGTTATGCAAATACATACTTGGTACATTCATAATGACAATAATAATAATTTAATGCGTTTTAAAAATAAATATGTTAAACTAATGCGGCGGTATGTGTGAAGATCAGCTTATTCACACTGATTCAAAGCATGTCATTCAATCAAATATCAGTGTCGGAACTATCTGTTCATAACAGCAAAAAATGAAGAATATGACTGAAACTGACTCTGTGGAACGACTGAAATTGAATTGACCAAAAAAAAAAAGTGTCTCTGTTTTTTGGGTCTCTTCAAAGCAACTGGAATTTTTTTTTTTTTTAGTTTTTGAAAAGCCAATATACACATCTAATTCCAGTTTGTGTGTAAAGCGAGAAAGGAAGCAAGAGATTTCTATGGTTTCAAGGCCACAGGGGAGAATGTTGTTCGTCGGGTATAAAGAACTCCTGCCTTGACTGTAGTCCGCTTTTCAGCAGCTGAAAGCCGTAGTCACGAGTGCACGCGTGACCATAGACAGAAAGTGAAACATGCTTGTCTCTCAGCGCAATCAGAGAGTGGAGTGTGCGTAAGATGAAGAGACCGAGTAAACGAGAGAAATGAGGAATAGCGACAAAACAGACAGGGGGAAAAAAAGATTTTTTGTTCTGAATAAGTGTTTTGCTGCTGGTGGGTCGCAGATCTGTTCTGATTGGGTCTTAAAAAGCAAAAGCAAAATGCAAATCATAAAACGCAACTAAATAATCATGCACTGAATAGAAAAATAAACAGAACTAAATACAATCTACTTTTAAAAGGGATGCCAATGCATTTTCTGTTTTGTTGGTATGGTTAGCAATTCTACATCCAGACTGATTCTGCAACACAGACTTGAGGAGGGAGGAAAAGGTGCTAATATGGAAAAATTGTCTTTCCGTGGCCACAACATCCTTAATTGTGACATGAGTGATGCAGTACGTCTTGCAAATACAAATACACACCACAACTTTATAGGACTGAAAGAATAAAAACATTGGCATGGAGTTTAAAAGGCTAGTCACTTTTTGGGCGTCTTGCCTTAAACACCAACGGGAACCACTTTTCGTTGAGCCGTTGATGTCAGCCGTTTAAGAAGGAAGTTATGGCATTTTGATGACAGATATTACGAAGACAAACATATTAGTAACATGCACCGCTGAATCACGCACAGTAAAACCAGGAACGAGTATTAAGGAAGTACATTTTGATTACATGATGACTTTAGGGTTGGCTGACTGTGCGTGTGTATGCCACAGCTCTTCACACACGTTAATCATCCCTTTATCTCCCAGCCATTTCTGCAATGAAACCGCTGCCTGTAAGCGCTGGAGGCATGTCTATTCTCCCTCTGTCTTTCCCGTCCTCCTTCCCTTCCGTTTATGTCTCATGCTCTAGGTTAACAGCAGATGTGAGGAACCACTCAAACAGGCCATGAGTCAAAGGTTACAGACTTCCCAAAGCTTTGCGAAGATAATCGTGGGGAAAACATGACTTGTCTGCTAAAAAAAGAAAAAAGAAACTCAATCTCGCCAAACAATATAAGCATTTCAGAAATCAAATCAACTACTAGCGATGTAATTTTCCCCACATATAAAACTAAATTATAACTTGCATTTATGTCTTTTATTTGTGAAAAACGTTCTGTATGGAGGCCCCTTTCAGCGTTGACCAAAAAGTCATTGTAAGATAAAGATAATAGTCAATTGTGAGATACAAAGTCTCCATTGTAAACTATAAAGTTGAGTCGGATGAGCAAAAGAAATTACAAAATCTAGTTATTTTCAGAAATGTGCTTCAGTTTGCAAAAAAAAAACAACTGAATCACCAACCACCCCTCCCACCGATCCTCCAGTGGGATGGAAAACAAGTTCACTGAACCCCACACCGGAACTCTGATCATCCCCTCTCTCTCGCACAATAAGAGCTTCTTTGTGTCCTGGAGGACCGCTGGAGTGTTCTCAGATCTAAAATTAAGTTAGCCTGTCAAATGACTTCCCTTAACTGCAAAACAAAAAAAATCGGGAATCCAGAATCAACCACGAAGTCGCCGGCTGAAGTGGCTTACGACAGGCAGAAATGTAGTTGGGGATTTAAAGGACAGGTGTTTTATATTCTCACTCGAGTGTGTGTAATGTTTTTCTGGCAGAGAGGTGAGCGGCTTATCACGTAGTGAAGAGAGAGATTAGCAAGTATTCACTCGCTGGAACACGGGCCAGCTGGATGCTGCCCGTCCACCTTCTTACGTGTGTGTGTGTGTGTAACGGGAGACTGATAGCAACACCTTGTCACAGAAATGCTAGTCCCTGGTTATGGTGAACTCGCCTGTCAGCGAATTCACCTACAAGCCTTGATGTGAGAAAAAGAGGCACATGAGGACATAAGCGATACAAATGAATAAACCTGGAAGCTGAAGACAAGAGAAAGGCCCTTACACAAAGAAAAAACATTCATGAGTGAAATGAAGCGGGGGGAAAAGCAGAACAGGCGTTCTGAAGACCTTTCGATAGCAGAACTAGACAAAGTTAACAACCTATTTGATACCCATCAAAACAGAAAGAAAGAAACATGAGGCCTGGTGCAAGATTGTATCTAACAAGTTCTATCTATCCAGCCTATATGAAGTCCTATTGACTTTTAAATAGTGGTTCTGAACCGTTTGTAGTCTAACAAAAAGAACAAGTCCATTAGATGATGTTTATTTGGATGGCGTTTTGGCATTTTAATTAATATTATGTTAATTTAACTACATGTAAACTAAACTTTAACCGTCACAATAAAACTAGCTCCTGGAAAAGTAGCATATAAATGGATCGATATTGGTTTGTCTTAAGCTAATTACAACAAAGTAACCCCACCTCAAATCCCAAAGTACATATTTAGCCATCTTTATAAGAGAGTCTCTTAGTCTCTTCATATAGTGTTTGTAGTTTCGTTGATGTTTTTTTTGTTCTCTGTCTCAAATTGTTCCCAAAAGTGTCGTTAGATAGCAGACCGTCACACACTATATCAACTGTAAATAGCCTGTAGATGGGAATAGTGAGGAAAACGTGGAGCAGAAACAGAGAACGGAGCGAGACTCTCACCACGAAACAAGCGCTCATCAAAGGTTGGTAGTTAAAGGCGAGCGGACGTAAGTGGGACAGCGGCAGCGTCTGCGAAGAGCTCGCGCTGCATCGAACTATCCCTCGCGCCCCGCAACACTGCGCTTTAAGTGAATTACGTGTCCTGCGCGTGCTCTAATCTGATTTCGGCAACACATGCCACGTAACAAATCAAATTCGAAACAACCCAGATACAGAGAGAGAGGGGTGAGAGAGGGGGGGAGTCAGTCGTTGCGCATTCCGATGGTTTAAAAGCAGAGACGGAGCGGCGCATGTTTTCAACACTGAGCTCGAGCCATTTCAGTCACATGTCTCCTATTCATGCATGAGCTGACACTGCGCAGCGGATCATATGCGTTCAATGTAAAGCAATTATTTGTGGCTCTGATGCATGAACTGTTATATGAAAGAGGGAAGAACTATAGTAATGTACCATTTACAATATATTTCCCCAAACTGAAATATACATATAGGCCTATATATATATATATATATATATGCTTGCACCAGCAGCAGACCAAACCCCCCAAAGACAAAAACGTTCGGTTTAGAGAAAAACAAAGTATCCCAAGTTCTTTGTAGCACGCACTTTTAATCAGATGATATATTAGTGGACTATTACATTCCGCTGCTCTTTTCCACTTATACAATGACTATTTACCGCTACAATTTCGTCCAATCACTGCAGATCAGTCTACATAATATAACAAAACTCTGAGACATGATCCGGACTGTCCGATGGCGGAGCATTAAACCCGACGTGTTTATTTCCCGGATGCGTTTGAGCAGCGGCACAATAAATGCAGTTAAAAGCAAAAACAACATTAGCACCATCAGCCCCGTTATCTGATCACTGATAACACAGCGCGCGGCGCTAACACACCACCGCGTGCCCTATTTGTCAACACGCTTGCGCCGAACAAGATGAGAGAAGAGAACTGAGGAAGCAATGAGATAAACAGCTAAACGCTTACACCCTTTCTCCGGCGCTCAACAATCGTCCCTCCACCATCATTTCGGGTAGAAAATCCAGATTGTAGGACGAAGTCATGTTCAGGCTGACCGTGTTGTGCGCCGCTGACTGGATAACGCCCGCCTTCCGCGCGAGCCTGCCTGCCGAGTTTGGGGCGCGCGAGACGGAGAGGGACAGGTGCAGCAGCGCGAGCGGCACTGGACACGCACACACTCACTGCGCTTGTCACATTCTTTTTCGCACACCCATTAGAGTGTTTTCCCTCAACAATCCCTTCAAAAAAACCTTCTTCTCAGACAACTAGTGCTCCGGAGCGTCAAGCACCGGGAAGGGAGAGGCGTGGCTGCTCGAGCTGCTGCAGCGAGTTTTTAACCAGTGCATCTCTGTGCCCTATCAACCGGTCGGCCTTATAGAAATTAAAGAATGAACGAAGTATCGAAACCGGTATGAACTTCTATCACTTTAGGAAACTGCAAAAAAAAAAATAGAATTTTTGAAGAATGTTCGTGCAGCTCTTATCCAAAAAGTGAAAGTGGACGGAGACTGAAACAGCTAAAAAGCTACAGTAAACTAAAAATCCCATGTAGTATATATATTGAGATACATCGACGATATTTAATTATTTAAAGGAATAGTTCACCCAAACATGAAAATTCTGTTCCAAACCCTTTTGAAAACATTTTGAAGAATGGCTACTAAACAGTAACTTATAGACTTATATATATATAAAAAACAGTGAGTAGCATAATTTTCATTTTTGGGTAAACTATCTCTTTAAAAATCTCCATTACCCTTTTACTTTCATTGTAGCCAGGACAAAATAACTCAAACTGAGCAAAACCGTACTTCTGTGTTCAACAGAATAAAGAAAATCACAAACAACCCAGCATTGCCATCTTCTAGGAAAAGCTATACCTTGTAAATAAAAGGCAACCTTGCAGAAACATTTATATCTCCTAATTATTGAGATTACCACAGAGTCGTAGACCGAAATGAGGCTGAGAGATGATAAAGGAACCTCTAGGTATTGAAGATTTATTGCATCAGTGTATTTATTGCATTGGATGATGAATGCAATACAAGGCGCATCCCCATTTTACTGCGCTCATCCGTTCATGCGTATGAAAGAGCGCGTTTTCTTTTTGTTTTCCCCTCGTGTGCCCCCAGGGGAAGGGGGTCTCGAGCCGCGGTTCTACAGAGCACGTGCAGGAACTAGGTCATGGGAAACACGCTCATGCTTAATGCATATATATACACACACACACAAATGATGGAAAAGATGAGAACGCTGTGCCTCGCAATCCGCAGCACGTAACCAAGTTAAATAAAAAGATCTGGGGATGCGCAGCCTGAATTAGGAACCATTAAAAAAATTGCATTGCTTTGCAGTTTATGTTTTTAAATTGTCCACGGCAATTAGATAACTCCATATTCAGCCAAAAGCTTCAAAACTAAAAAACAAACAAACAAACCAATAATGGGCTTCGCTTGTCTTCAAAGACCAAGCACAATGAAGGATTTTAGCTGTCATTAAAAAAGCAGTTGCGTAGAATTAAAGTGCGAAGTTGCAGTTTTGGCGAACTGCGATAAACAAAACACGTGTCCCGGTCTGTTATGACCTGTAGCCAACAACGTGCTAGTATTTGCATGCGTTCAAGGGAAGTGTTTGTGTATGCAAGGATGCACAATCAATATTTCCGTCTTACTGTAACATTTATGAGAAAACCGAAAACAAAACTAACCCGAGAGCCAGATCCTCAGAGACAGTTTAGATATAGGCCATGATTTCTGTAATGATTTTACACAAATTATGATAATACGCAAACTGAGCCGCTGGGGTCATCTTTCTCTCTAAGAAACACTTGTAAATACCGCCTCCAGCTTGGACAGTTGAGCAAAGGTGACTCGATAAAATACGTAAGTAGGTAATATACAATAATCTCCAACATCGTATTACATTATTCAAGTCAATATATGTAGGCCTGAAACCACCAATATGAGTACTTAAACAGTCCGCTGCACTAAAATATCAATTTGTGCATCAATTACACAGGAGGAGGAAAAAAAAAAAACAATTTCGGGGTGAGCAAAGAGAAATAAATACATGGAGATTTCTGGACAGGTTTATAAACAACGCTGTTCTCGCACAATGCGATATCTACTACCTTAAGCCAATATACCATTACATAATGGATTGTGCAATAAAGAAGCAATTTACGAATGCTCGGCATAGCTGTTACGCATGTTATGGAGATGATGAATTCACTAAACAAGCTTCAGTTTGGAGAGAAATTTCTGCAGTAAACCCAAAGACACGAAAGAAACGGTGCATTGTAGACTGCTAGCACACAATGCTAATCGTAGCATTTGCGCAAGTATCTTTGCTTAATAAGGTACATTTCCATACCGTGCGGATATTTCTCGAGCCTTTTAGCTGCTCCATTTTTAAACGCCCCCTAAAACGAAGCTTTCGCAAGAGCCACCCCGATGTAAGTAAACCCGAAATGACTTGAGACTGACACAACTAAGCACGTTACTAGATAACATACGCGGAAGTAAACGGCGCATAGCACAGTCTTACTATAAATCCTACTTAGTTTTAAGCAGCTAAAATGCAGCCGAGCCAATTTTCTGTATAGCAGAAACACACCGGGAGGGATCTCTGGCACCCTGACTGCGGAAAAGGGGCAACAGGGATAGTGGTGATTTCTCTGGATACCCATTTTACTGATATCTGGCAGGTAGCGGGGACAATTTACGTTGGTATTAAGCGGCTTAAGCAGTTCGGAACACGAACTCGCGCCCACAGACCTTCATGTCACCCCCTGAACATCCTTCAATCTTTCTGGCTTTCTCTTCTGTGTCCTTCTCTTGGGGTTAAGAAGGCTGATGAAAGCACTTAAGGGCTGATATAATTCTCTCTCACTGAAGATAATGGAATTTAGCCACAAGACGTCTTTCATACGGGCTCCCCTCTTCCTCGCCGTCTCTCGCTGTCTCTCACACTCTCAGGTCAAAGGTTTCTCTGTTCTTCCTCCTGCAGTTGTTATTGTTACCCTTTTACCTCTCTCTGTTCTTTTATTGCAATTTTTTTGTTCTTCTGGCGGGGGATAGCCTGAATATTTTCTCTTGACCTGAACCTGCTTAATGCTTTACCGCTGCCTCGCATTATTGTAAGTAGAGTTCCCAGATGACAGTGGACCATTGCGGACATATGTAGCAAGTGGCAATATGGATAACCTAATATTTTCACCATAAATACACACTTTCAGCCATTCAGGAAAACTAGATTTTGTGAAACAAATTTTTAGATCGTCAGGTACAATACCTTCCTGCATCTTTACAATGATAACCTCCAGAAAATCATTATTATTTCGGCATAAATGCCTTGGGCTGAGCTCCCAATGTCCTTGCATTCTAGTTACGCCCATGTTCTGCCTCATTTTCTTGGGGACCTTGTTCTTTGTGTTCTCTCTCTCTTTCTGACACCTTCTCTCTCTCTCTCTCTATGCCTCTACCCCTTGGGTCTGGACCCAGCTGGCCTATAACACGTATTGATTGACCACGTAGGAGGAGAGCAAGGAGACAAGAGAGAAAGAGAGAGAGAGAGAGAGAGAGAGAAAGGCTGGCCCGGCAGGCTGCAATGCACAGAGACAAAAATAGTACACCAGGAGTTCAAACCAAACAGAGAGAGAGAGTGAGAGGGAGAGAGAGAAAGAGGTGGGGGCAGGGAAGGTAGATAGATGTGGGATAAGAAGAAGGAGAACACGTTAAAGATGGCAGATATGGGGCGAACACCCCCACCACCACCCCTCACTCGTGAGGACCATTCATAAACTTAAAATGACAAATGCTTTCTTTTTCCATCGCTGGTCTCAATTGTATTTTTGTAGGGTAGGTTTTTAGAATAAGCGGTGTGTCTAACTGAGCAGCTAGGCCTGGCATAAGATCCAGAACTGATTTTGCATATTTAAGAAGCAAAGCTGTATAAGTGAACATAGGCGTATTTGAAACATTTATTTTTTTGCAAAAACATACCTATATGTAGTCACATATCATACAAAACTGTTTTACCATAGTGCATCATTATTAAATGCTTGCATATGCAACCAAATATGCATCTACAGTAGTTACGTAGTAAACTTGCTTGGTAGCTCCCCTGGTACAGGTGGTACATATTCAATGTGGGGCATTTGGGTATGAGTCCTGTGACACATAAGTTATAATAAAAGAATTAAATTCTTGCAAGCAAGCTAATATAGCATGATTGCCTCAGCAAATGCATTTCTATCTCACTGTACATTTCACTTTGTGTCGCAAAACCTGCAAAAAGCGATGTAATAAAGGATTTAGCACTTATATTTCCAATTCTAAATTCTGATTAGTATTAGATATAGTATATCGGTATATAACCACCATGTTTGACTATGCAAACAACCTGAATCACTCCTCATACGTGTAAATATATCATACCGTATAGCAACATCTCTTACTGTTGTTGCAGAATATATAAATATCAGCTCTAGCATATAGCTTTGTGCATGTAGACGGACAGACAGGCTGTTGGTCTGTCAGAAGACTCTGTTTGGGCTCATGAATATTTGATTAACTCATGGATTATGTAAAGCAGTGAGCGTGCTCATTTGGGTGAAAGCGCACACATACAGTTTTGCAATGTTGCATACTATAGATACTTTGCCTCAGGTCATATACTGTTCTCAGATAAACATGC
>JAUCMT010000088.1:10059909-10071211 GCA_032357475.1 Enteromius thamalakanensis
GAAGAGAAGAGAAGAGAAGAGAAGAGAAGAGAAGAGAAGAGAAGAGAAGAGAAGAGAAGAGAAGAGAAGAGAAGAAACAGGATAAGACAAAATGAAAAAGATGTGAATAGACAGGGAAAGACAAGAAAGGGTAGAGACAACAACAGAGATGATGAAGTAAGGAAAACAAAAACAAAATGAAAAGAAAAAGGAAAAAAAGTTAAGAACCTAGGAAACCACACAAGACTTGAAGAGAGATAAAAAAAAAGAATTTGAGATAAAAGGAGAAAAGAAACACAATTAAATGGTAAAAAGAGAGGATGTGGGCACAAGGATAAAAGAAACAACTAAAAAAGGGATAAGATGAGATGAAAAGAAAGAAACAGATCTACGAAGAGATAAAAGATGAGAGGAAATGACATGAGAAGAAAAAAATTGAGAAGAAATGAGACAAGATGAGATCAAATGGAAAAAAAGAAGACACAAGGTAAGGAAAGGGATAAGATGACATACGTTGAGTTGAGACAAAAAAAGAACAGGACGGAGATAGGAAAAGATGAGACTATATGAGACAAAATGAGAAAAGAACAGATGAGATAAGACAAGAAGAGATAAGAATTAAGAAAAGAGGATGAGATAAGACGAGATGAAATCAAATGAGAAGAAAATGAGATGAGACAAATGGAATGATAAGAAGAAAAATAAAAACACAATAAGAAAATAAAAGAGGAGTGACAAGCTCAGAGAAAAAAAAAAAAGACGAGAAGTGACGGGGCAAGACAAGACAGAAAAAAAAGCTATACAGAAAAAGTAAGGCGAGAAAGATGAGATCTTTGCATGTATAGACAGTGCCCTGGGACAATGTGTACAGACACACACACACAAAGCCAAAGCAGGCCGATTATAAAATCATGTACAGTCCATCGCACAAACATAACGTTCCCTGTCAAGTAGTTGTATTGCATTTACAGTTTAATGAAATGACCTAGTTAGAGTATCTTCCTGCCTTCTCCATCCTCTGTACTTTCCTGCATTATTCTCTCTCTCTCAATCCTCTATTCTGTTTTATCTGTATGACACCATACTGTTCTTTACTTCCTATATTAATATCTATACTATCTCTCTCTCTCACTCACTCACTCTCTTCTGCCTAATTGTCTTGCCTATAACAGAGATTAAAAGGTCAATGTCAAATCACTCTAAGCCATGACAGCCCGTTTTGAATCTATGCTGCGACTAGTTAGTAGGCTAGACATGAGGTTTTTAATCTCAAAATAGCTTCGAAGTGTCCAGGTAAAAACTAGGTTTATTGTTCCCCCAGGAACGTCCAAATACAGTCTTAGCAAGCACATAGGGCACACATTCGAGTTTTAGCACAACACAACTGAACACAAAGGGGTTGAGATGTGTTTTTAACAACTAGGCTTGTTGCCAGTTATTGATAAGTACGATATTAAAAAGACATAAGACATTTTTACAATGGCACAGCGACACAAGATCAATTTTAACTTAGTTTAACTTTAACTTAAACTGGAGCACTATTTGAAGTCATTGATCTGTTATTACATGATAATAACACTGTAGTAATAGTGTAATAAGCAGTAACAACATGTAAAACTGTGATTTGATGCGTTACATCCCAAGCAGACAGTCTCCTCGTATATAAGTACATGGCCAGAATAAGTTAGTAGACGTAGTAGTAGACGTAGTAGTGGTCATTATTGGAAAAAAAAACATATAGGGTGATCAGGATCTTGACATTTATTAAAGATAATCCCAAAGCTTCTGCCATATCAACAAAAATGCTGTTGAGAAACAAAATGCAATTCATAGATCCTTTATTATTAAATGTTATCAAGCCTTAAAAAGATGAAATATCAAAGGAATATCCCAGCGGGTGGAGAGAGGGACGATGAGAGTGAAATGTAAGGTGTTTTGTCGGAATGTGAGAGTTCTTGAGCTAACATTAATAAAATAAGGATTACCTGACGTCACCGCAGTACCACTTCACCTTTTCAAAACCGCATTTGGCTTTCTTTGACCAGATTGTTGAGCCTCGTTTTGTCTTTCTCTGAGGCCTAAAAACCTCTCATCTCGATCAGAATGCAGTCCACGTGGGACCCTCAGAAAAAAGGAAGTCCCTCAATTCATTCCCCTTCTTTCTCCAGAAGGAATGCACCAAAACACAGATGAATAATTCAGATTTTTTTTTTTTCCCAAAGAAAAGGTTTGACGCAGCAGTTTGGGAGAAAGGGCTGCTATAAAACATGCATGAGACACGAGTCCACAATCAGATTGCTGATATGGAGAATTAATCTTATCTTTAAAACACATGACAGAACCACATGAAAGCACGCCGGTGAATTGTTCTTAAATTCGTGGCGTTCGGATAACCCTATTACAGGGATGAGCTGAGATAGATCGCCTTTTGTTCCTGTGACAATGTTATTATGGCCAATCAAATACAAACAGTGTCCCTTTTTAATTTTAAGACGGCCAATCAGCAGAGATTAAAGATACAAAGGCTCAATCCATAAATGGCAGTTAGAGTGAAGCGTTCGATGAGTGCTAATGTCAGCGTGACTGTTCATGATGCTGTTGCCGGCAAATCAAAGGTTTGGCAGGAACTGTGTGTGTGTAAAGAGAAAAGAGAAGCTCATAGAAAGTGAAAAGCTTGTTAATCCTTGAAAGTTGGTGCGTGTCTGACATATAGTAGATGGTCACAATTTCTGACTTAATGGAGCATGTGGAGGCAAAACTAAATTAAATTACTTTTAAAAAATGTTATTTAAACTTAATAAATGCAATTAATTAAATGACAAATTCATATAGTATATAGGTGACTGAATGTACCTTTTACGATTATTAAAAATAATGTAAAATATGCATTTATTGAACCTGAGTGCCATTTCAGTAGAAATTTTCTTATGAAATAGAACTCAAAGGCGTTTGGAAGAGAACTCTAGAACTGGAAAGTGCTTTTTTTTATTTAAACTTCTAAACTTTTGTTTTAAGCATAGCGTTCATGCCGTAAGATCCTGAAAAACAACAAAACATAACAACACTCATGTCTCACGACCAATTTGTACGAGATGGCAAATTCGTTCTAATTCGTATGACCTCACCTCACACTGTCGATTAGGTTTAGAGGCGGGGTTAGGTGTAGGTCATTCGTACAAATTCATACAAATTGGCAACCCGTAAAATACAAACGACTTAGCAAAAAAGTTATGAATACGTACAAGTGAGGTTGTGCGAATTTGTACAAATTAGCCCCTTCGTAAAATACGTACGAATTGCTGTGAGACTGGGCTGGACATAATGCAACAGCCAACAATACTTATCTTCATGTTTGTCTAGTTTCTCAGGTAACACTTTAATTTAGGGTCTCTTAACTAGTTGCTTATTAGGATGCATATTACAAAAATACTAGCACTTTATTAGTAGTAATTAAGCTCATGCATGTTTATGCCTTATTCTACGCGATCTTATTATACAGGTCATCCATAATCCTACCCATTATTTAACAATTACCGCACTAATTATTAATAAGCAGCCAATGAGAAATTTATCGAGGAACGATTTGTAGTTAATAGTGACTAAATGTTTCTTTTAATTGCAAATATTCATATTTGTTTGTGATTTATTCATTAACGCATTAAATACAAATAATTTTAATTTAAGAAAAATCTCAATCCCTAATTGACCCAAGCCAAAATCTAGTACTGGTAGTGTGGTTTAACCCACAACGGATGTCCGTCCGTCTAACCACAGAGCTTGTACACACAAACGGTTTAAACAGTCAGATTTTTTTTTTTTCTTCTCTCCTTGTCCTCCCATTCACACATGCACACGTGCTTGAACTTCCAAGCGGCACATAGAATAAGACAGCCAGTCGGGCATGTTCTATTTTGAGCTATTAGCAGACAGAAATTAATTTGTCACCTTCCATTAGAGGCCTGAATCTGGAGTTCTGTCTCCTCAATTATTTCCTCAACACATACATACACACAGAAAAAGCCATTTGTCCCCACTATTTATATGGGAAATGTTTTGCTTGGATAGGAGTTTTTTTCCCTACACTGTCATTGTATTCATGTCCATATTTGCTCTTGACTGAACTCCCTGTGTGTATGTTTGCGTAAGTGTGTATGTATGTGTGTGCTTCCAAAGTGAAATAAGAACTATTGTGCTTTTGGATGCAAAAAAATGTCTGTGTAGACACTTCAAAGCCAGCACACTCTCTCTAAGAATGACAGAAAAACAGAAGAGGTAGAGAATCTGTTCATTAGGATGCTAATGAGAGAGAGACACAGAAAATACTGCCTTTTCTTTTTCTTTCTGGGTATTTTTGGCTATTGAGCAGCATTAAAATAATCTAAATATTTCCTTCTCCCTTTGAAAAGCTGTCAACAGTGGACTTCTTGCCATGAAATATCATCTTCAATGCCATGGCATTATCATAAAACGATGACAATAAATATTAAACAGGCTAAATTCCTGCCTTTCATAACATCCCTGAAGTCCACCTTTTAAAGCTAGTAACCAACATAATGACAACGACTTTCTCTACACAGAAATACGTAAATGCAGACATTTCCAGTTACGAAAGATCAATCGCACATCATTGCATTTCAAAATGCGTCAGAGGACTGTTTATATCACGCAATGTATTCTTAGCTTTGCCACAAGAAGCGCTATTTTAATGTCACAACAGAATCTTGCTAAGCTAGCTATTTTTATTAAAATTTTTAGTTATTGTAGCTTCCTGATTTAAAGGGTTACTTCACCCCAAATATTCTGTCATTGATTACTCATGCTCATGTCGTTCCAAAACCGTAAGACCTTCGGAACACAAACTACGATATTTTTGACAAAATCGGAGAGCTATCTGATCTTCCTATAGATAGCAATACAGCTGAAGTGTTCCCAGATCCCGAAACACAGTAAATACATTGTTAACACTGTCCATATGACATCAGAGGTTCAATTTCAGTACTTTTTTTGTGCAAAAAAATTTAACGTTTTAACGTATTTGATGTAATCGGCCTTGTTTACATTCGGGGGGGAAAGCACGCACAAGAACGTAATCCGCGGTTGTTAACGCCTTACGGAAAGCGCGTGTAGGGATAGTCTCTAAAATGGCAGAAGTAACTCAAGGGAGAAGAATGGTTAAGTAAGTTATGTTTTTGTTTTCTTCGCGCAAAAACTAAATTATTCTCATAACGGCACAAAATTGAAGTTGAGCTCATGATGTCACATCCTGTTTTGCAGATGTATTTACTCTTAATTTGTGTTCCGAAGATGAACGAAGGTCTCACGGGTTTGAAACGACATGAGGGTGAACTAAACTTTAAACACGTCTACTATCTACTACGATTCTGCAAAATTATATTACGATGCTTATCGCATGACACTTAGTCAAGTGAACTGCCCACTGAGTGGTACTTATACACAAATGAATATGAAGCTACTTATATTTTATTACCTTTGTTGCCATACTATCACGACATTTAATAGTAAATAATTGTTGATGGAAATTAAATGTCCGGTGAGCCTACAGTAAGTTGTGAATATCTCTGAATTTTTGCAGCTTAGTTTCCCTCAATTTACATTGCGGACGTGATTTGCGTGTATGTCCAGTGTTAAAGGTCGAAAAGGGATTTCAATTGGGCAACAAGCTTTTTCGACAACCGCCAAATTCATCTCCACACACGCATGCACACATGCATGACAATGATGGCGGAGGCCACAGGCTCAACCCTAAGGGAGATTGCACATTTCTTTCACCCGTACCTCACAAACGAACAAGCGATTCTCTCTCTTCAGCTTGAAGGAAGCATTCCTCTGGGTATGGGCTGTCAACCTGACACTCATGTCTGGACTGGTTCATCTGCTCTGTGTCTATGTGTGTGTGTCTGGGATGCACTAAAATAGCTCAAATCCTACTATACTCTGCTCTATTTTTGGGATCAAGCACCTGTGTGTATTTCAATATGCAACTACTCGAGGGAGTGTGTACCTATATGCTCTGTAAGCGTGTGTCTTTGTGTGTGAGAGAGGGGTTAATGTTTTAGTCAGTGACTGGTCAAACCCAATAGAGGTGTCTGACGATTGATGGACTTGTCTGGACAGCGTGTGTGTGGAATGAGCCGAGCGGGAGACATGTTCCTTTATTGTCTTTCTAAACCAACAACATTTATGCACACACACACACTCATTGTGACACTACATCCTCTTCTCTTCCAATAACAGTTTATGTAACTTGGGCACAAACACATTTACACAAACTCCCACTCCCCCTTTTGCACACCAAGTAACTGCTGCAATTACTAAAATGAGTCACAAATGCCACAGGTCATGACATTGCAACAGGAAGCTGCAATTAAAGCTTATATTTTAATATCCATTTAATATTAACCTCAAAATGAAGGGAATGAAAAATTGATTATTTACTCACCTCCATGTCATTTCAAATTAAACTATTTCCTTACATCATGTGAATCTCGAGTCGAGATTGCAGTACCAACAGGATGCGTCAAGACTTGAGTGTCATTGGTGACTTGTCAAGTGATGACTTTAACGGATGTTATTATCGCAAACGAAGATGAAGATAAATGACATTTAACTAAAAAAAAAAACTAAATAAATAAAAACAAAGAAACTCTCTAGAAATATGTGGACAAAAATGTTTCTAGCTAAGCAAGACAAAAGCAAATATAACTTGAAAAACTGAAAAAAAAAAAAAAAAATCCATAAAACAAAGCAATACAAAAAAACGAGAAAAAAAAACAGTAAAAGCAATGAAAAAACAAAAAATGAAAAAAACAAAAAGAAAACGAAAAAAAACCCTCCATTTAAAATGTTCATGTTTACTTGAACGTGTTACTTGTTTCTGCATTATTTTTATTTTCTTTACTAGCAGTTACTACTATTATTACTACTATTTTTAAGTTTTCTTTTAAATGTTGATATTTTTATTTAAAAAAATCAACATTTAAAACAACACTTAAAAATAGTAGTACTATTAGTATAAATATATATATATACACACACACACACACACACATATATATATATATATATTTATTAGTGCTGATTAATCCAAAAAACTAATTCTAATTTGTTTACGTGATATATGTGTGTACTGGTTATCTTTTATGTATATATTAACACACACACGCAGTTTTATATGTGTAATGTATATATAAACACACACACACACATACATTTAGTGTGTGTATGTATATATATATATATATATATATATATATATATAGATATAGATATAACCTTTTTGCTTTTAAATGTAAGAAAATAAATAAATATATACAAGCATGCGTTTGTAATTAAATATACATAATACAATATAACAGTACACACTTTTGGTTGTCATTAATCATGATTAATTATTTGACAGCACCGATATGTAGTTAAAACCTGTGCCTTGGAAGAAATAAATATGTAACAGCGTGATGGTGAGTGAATACTGACTGAATAAATAAAAGTGATTGCTTGATTGATTGATGGAATTTAACATTTTTGCCAGAACCGTCTGAAATTATTGTGATATACAGACGAAACCCTTGTTGCGTGTTGTCTCTCATCATCCCGTGAAACACCTAAGCCTTGTATTTCTCCACAAATACACTTAAATCAACTAAAATAGCAGTCTCTTTTCTTCTTTATGGCTGCGTGTATGTGACAGGCCACTCTGTGCCGTCTAACTTATTTAGCTATTAAGGTCTGAGTCACCGCATGCATACACTTTCGCACAAGTCACATCTCCAGTATCTTCCTCCCAGATCTCATAAATATTAATCCCCCGCGAGCTCATTAGCATGGCCGCGCTGAACAGCACTGCCATCTAGTGAGACACTTCCTCTCATGAATATTCAGAGCGAGGGGGGGCCCAACGGTCGTTAGTGGAGAAAAACTGGAAACAATAACCCAATCAGGGATGAGGGACGGGACTTTGTGTGCGAATGTGTAATTAAGCAGAGCATTCAGACTCTTTCATGGTATTTCTGATTAGAAGCTTTTGCTTTATTCGAGAGAAGTGTCTGAACTGGGCTAGATGAACAACAAATGCAAATATTTTAGCGAAGCGCACAAAACTACACAATGAATGAAATTCAAATACGAGGCTGTTCCACTGTGAGGGTATTAGAGATGTGACGTAGCGTTTGTTTAAAAGTATTATGCGTTGTAGATGCCGGTATTAACGGCTTTAGACAGGAGGATGTTCTCGTTGTTGGTGGGATGTGGTGTTTTTGGATTTCCCGCATTAGGCTTGTAAATTTGCATTGTGTATGGGGGCTTTTTTACGCAGCGTTCCACCGGCTGTTGGGGGCCGCTAGCGTTTTTGTGTGCGTACGTAATGTTAGACAGCTGTTTCTGGATCCAGAACATCTGTGAGGTATTAGGATTGTGAGTAACAGTAGGGCAGCACTCCAAGGTCTCACGCCTCATATCACTCAGCCTACACCGGGCCTCACCATGGAGCTCGTCCAGGTGCCTCCCCTGAAGACGGAGATAGGGTGCTGTGGTGCAGCTCGTTCAGAGGCCTGCCTAACGAACCCTTCACAAGGCCTCACCTCGGGTGGCTCATTCGGATGACTAAAATGCTGGCTATTGTGAAATGTGGAATTGTTGTTGTGAAATAACAATGGTTATGAAGAGAGAAGCCGAGAAGCAGTCTGGCTCAGTAATTCATGTGACTGCATTCATATCTGAAGCTGTATACAGTATTTACAAGCAAATAGTCAGGTTTGCAAATGTGTATTCAGAATACTTGGATGAGTGACTGTATAATCAATCAATTCCTAAGAAAATATCCAATTTCATAAAAAATATATGAACAATTGCTCATTATACAGGCCTACTTGGCTTTAAAATGGTTACATAATAAAGACTATTAAATATATATTCGGATCGCTCGTTGTTTTTAAATATATACCCAAATTCTATAATATTATATATATATATATATATATATATATAATTGTAAATCCATTATATTAATGTGAAATAAATTTCAAATGTAAGAAATTGCAATTGAATACATCATATATGCATATATTAATTGCATATATTCAGAATTATACAACATATTGTTTTTTTTTAAACTATATACTTGGTTTTTAAACTTTATTTTATGACAATTTAAAAACTATCTGCATGTATACAATATATAATGTAACATAGCCAAGATTATTTACTATATATGATTTAAAATGTATTTTCTTGCCGCATTCTTGGATTTAAAAATAAAAACATAATTTTAAACTATATATTCACATTTTAGAACTACATATTCAGAATTTACAACAGTGTACGAGTATATACAAATTTACAAGAATAGTTTTGCAACTACAACTACCTCAATTAAATATTTACATAAAAAATCTGCAGAAATATTACATTTTCTATCCTTAGGCAACACATGTATTAAAATCAATTATATTTTTAAATGTATTTTGTCATAATCAAATGAACATCTTAAATATAATTACATAATATAAAGTGTGTCAATTATTAATATTTATTACACAATATGTTTCAAATTTCTAACTAGATTTTTGATTTTAAGATTATATAATTAAGATTTTACGAGTAAATTAATTAAATGTAATTTTTTTTTTCTATTAAAAAAGTATCATGTATCTATATTTCAAATTGTAAAAGCAGCAAAAAACATCTACTAAATGTTTTATATATATTTTATATATATATATATATATATATATATATAGGAATATATGCATGTGCAATTGAAACGAAATAAAAACGAGGCTTTATGTGGAAGATACAAAATCCATTCAGTTAGTTGTACTGTATTAATTTTAAAGGTTTTTGGTCCACTGGAATTATTATTTTTTGGGCATGTTCAGCGTTTTGTAAGCCAGACAATCGATGCTGAGGTAAACAACAGAAAGACATATCGAACAAACACTACGTCTTTCTATTTTCATCTATGTCAAATTAAATATGGCATCTAGCCCGACTAAGGCCTGTAGTCTACTCGGTACAATTTACTTTCAGTGATCCGCTACAATGTGAGCCTTTTAAAACCATTCTTAGAAAAGCGGTCTAATTATCAATCTACAGAAAAACAGAGGACAAAAGAGAAAACAGGCCTATTCACATCCACAGATCACATCAATCCACACAAGGGACCAACCTGAATACTTGTAATAAATGCCGAAGGTTTATATTTGTGATACCCAGGGACTTTTTCATAATGTTTCTTTCTCTCCCTCTTTTCCCTTCCTCTCTCAGAGTTGGATTATAAATAGTGTTGATTGACAGGTCTGGCTGGATGGTAATTAGAGCGGTTGCTGGGGTGAAGGGGGCGGGTCAGTCTCTGTGGTGATAATGAGGCCGGGTCCCACACGGCGGCCATGATGGTTCGGTAACCGCTCTCTTGTGCTGCCATCCCGACTCCCATAATTATCAGTTGTTTTCTCTATGAGAACATAATCACCACGGAGAGATGCAATTAGCTGACAACCGATTCCGCCCCCACCACCACCACCACCCCTTTTCCTCTCGGCCCCCCCACTGCTGTTAAGACCCCCGGTACCGGAAAACAGAGAAGAAATGGTTTTGATGCAGCTAGCTAAGAGGCAGTCAGTCATTCAGCATGAGGGAATCAGTGATTGCACACAGGAGCTAATTACACAGTCACACGTTCTTTTATGCCACCCTTTCTTTCACTTCCTTTTCTTTTTGTCATGCCATGGATGTTGAAAGAAAAAGATAAAAAGAGAGATTAGAGTATCTTTGCATCTAAGTTGACAACTGTATTTCGGATGGTAGCCCACAGGAAGGAAAGATCTCTTTAACCCTCTTGTTCTTCTGTGCAGAGACGCTGAGGCCCCAAACTTAACTTTCAGGTTGTAACTTCTTCAAATCTTATGAGATCTGATTATAAAGAGAATTCAATGTTTTATTCTTTAGTCAAAATTCAGCTTTATTCCACAAATTCTGTGATATGATTTAAATGTAGCCACATATTAAGCATTATTGATTTGTTTTTTATCTTACTTTGTTATTTTATGCTTATTTTATTTCTACCATGTGTTTCAACAGTAGCTAAATATAATAAAAGACATTAATATTTAATATTGCAATAATATATGTAATAGCCTTATATGCTTATTATATCAAAATTCAGCATTATTTAACAAATAATAGGCTTTCAATGACAAATATTTCATTTGTTTAGGGTTTCAGAGGCTTTTCTTTTAATTTAATTTAATTTAATTTAATTTAATTTAATTTAATTTAATTTAATTTAATTTAATTTAATTTAATTTAA